>FIZT01028132.1:0-12950 GCA_900065295.1 Paracoccus marginatus | reverse complement strand
TTGCAAATCGAAAAGGATTTGGGGTGGTGGAGTCTATGCCCGCGACCACCCCTCCTCCCCCCCCCCCCCCCGTCCAACCAGGGTGCACTTATAATACTCTGGTTGTGTACGTTTTCAAAAAGGTACGAATATTTTTTTTTTGTAACGGTATGAATTTATTTTTTCATTTTTAACGATTTTAATTAATATTTCACGAGGTAACGTGTTTCGATTGATTTTTTTTTTTGTACGTATCGTACCTAGTATACGTTTGCGGTTACAAAATGATATCGGGATAGGTGAGGGGTGGAAGGGGACACAAAGGGATTAGACGAACTTGTTGAGTCGAAGTTTTTTTTTTTACATCGTTTTACGTGTTTTTCGGGTCGTATTCGATTCGATTTTTGTTTTCTATCGGTATTGAAAAATTGGTTTTCTTCTTCTTCATGTTCACAACCCTCCTCCCATCCGAGCTGAACTGAATTTTTCCCACCAATTTTTCGATTTCGATGGATCGATTGATTTTTAGATTTGAGAAATGTTGAATTTTAGAATTTTTGTAAAAGTTTTCGATTTTGACTGATCGATAAATTTTTCCAATGTAGATGAATCGATCAATTTTTCAATTTTGATCGAATTTTTAGATTCTTATGAAATCGATTTTGGTTTAAAATTTTTTTAATATTTACAAATCGATTATAACTTCGATAAATCGATCAATTTTTAAATTTTGATCGAATTTTTCAATTTGTATAAAATCGATTATTTTTTCATTTTTGTCAAATTGATCAGTTTTTCAATTTCAAGAAATCGATTGAATCTTTCGATTTGAAAATTTTTTATTGTGTACGAATCGATTATATAATTTCGATTAATCAATTAATCGATTATTTTTTAAATTTCATTTCAATCATACTCGGTTTTGAAATTGTTCGATTTCGATAAATGGGCTCTCTCTCTCATTTAGAATCAGTGAAAATTTCACTGAAAAAAGTCAGAATTGCACCACAGGCTAATCAGTGAAAATCACTGACATTTCAGTCAATATCGCTAATGTTTCAGCAAATTTTACAAAAATTACTGAAAAATCAGTGAAACTCTCAGAAAATCAGTGAAAATTCGCCGAAATTTCAGTGATTTTTTCAATGATTTGACTGTGGTGGAATTCTGATCATTTTTCTGTGATTTTTCTCTGATTCCGATTGAGAGAGCTCATTTCGTGATTTTCATAAAATTTTTTTGATCACCTAGACTGATTTATCAATTTTGGTAAATTGATTCAATTTTCAATTTTGGTCAAATGTTTTGATTTTAATTAATCCATTGATTTTTAATTTTTAATGAATTTTTTGCACCCAATTTTGGTCATTTTTTTTTATTCAATTTTTCTTCAAATTTTTCTTAAATTTTTGTAGATGAAATTTCGTTATTAATTTTTGAATCCTTGCGATTTTTAAAAATTTTTATTTTCATGCATTTTTTGTTCGTGTTTCAATTTTTTTTTTCAATTTTTATTTCGGGGTAGATTTTTTTGAATTGTCAATTCTTTTGTCATTTCAGTTTTTCAAAGTTTAATTTTTTTCATCGCCAGTTTGTCAGTTTTCTCGGTTTTCACTATCGAAAGAAATTTCGTTCGAAGCTTTTAGTTCCATTCATTCAGTTGTTTTTACCATCTCAAATTGTCAGATTTTTTCCATAGAAGTGAAATATTGAATTTCGCAGTTTTTCAAAAGAGGGTAGGAGAGGGTGAGCAAGAAGATTCGACTCATATTTTGAAACTTTGTTGAAAAAAGAGGATAAAATCGCAACATTTTTTATTGAGTAATTTTTTTGAATTTTCTTTAAATTTAGATGTTTTGAAACTTTCAACGTTTTGTAGCTTTTGATTTTTTTTTGCAATTTTTTTGCTTTCAAAATTTTTTGAAATTTCTTTAAAAAAAATTTCATTCGGTATTTTTTAAAAAATACACATTTTTGCTTATTACTTACTCATTTATTTTCATTTTTTCTCTCAATATGGGGAAATTATTAGGGAAAATGGAATTCGGGACGAACGTATTTGGGGAAATGCCCATTCCGGATTTTTCCATTTCGGGAAATCGAATTCGGGGAAATGCCCGGGAAGACCGAATAAAAAGCTCTGTATATCTACGATCGTCCACCTAAGCCACGTTACGACACTTTCCCCTGTGTAACCCTCTTTCGCATGGTACCTACGTATTTGACTTGGCAACGCGGTTAAATAGTAATTTATTAAGAGATCGACGATAAATACATAATTTATTACGAGATTGGCGATTACAAAAGGTTAAGGACGTTATCGAGTAAAATTTGCGTAATATTCGAATGCATGTGCGTGTATTTTACATCTAATATAGAGCTACATAGTACATAGGTATACGGCCTACGCTCAGACGGTAGCGTACTTTCACCTTAAGGTAAAATTTTGTCGGCTTGAGAAGCGGGGGGAGAGGGGGTGTTGTATCGATTTAGTTTTCGGTGCGGTCGGTCATTTTCGGTGTACCTATAGGAAATTTTATGTATTATAGAAGACTCACTTACTTATTACAATTAGACAGGGCACGTAAGAAGGCGGTTAATTAAAATAAATGAGTTGGTAAGAAGTTTATAGCCTGTCGTTTATTTTTATTAATCGGTATTGATGGGGATGCTGTTACCGGTCGCGTATTTCGGGCCTACTGGCCCAAATTCCCCGGAGTAATAAAATTTTGGTCAGGTCTTTACGTAGGTACATAATACGTAGGTACATGGTAGCGTATAGCAATAGTGGTAGGTACACGATCATGATAAGTGTATTATGAGATAGCCTTATAGCAGCAGCAGCTTTTGGGGATATTTCTCCAGCCGCGTTTTTAATGCGTCTTGTAAAGACGTGGATATAAAACGCCATTTAACGAGTTTGCGAGTTTTCTAGTAATCTCGATTATTTGATTGGTGGTTTGGTATGATGCCATATACGTGTGTTGTGAGGTATAAGCACCGTAAAGTAGCGCGTAATTAAGGGACGACCATAGAATTTAGAGCGTGCAAGACTGAAAAGCCAACTCGAACTGTGCGTAATTTCGCGCAAAAGCCGACGACGCGTGAGGTACTTTTCACACACCTTGTAGCCTGGCGCGAATCTCCTGATGCGTGGAGATGGCTTTAAACAGACGGGCGATGAAATTACACATTTTTTAACGCCCTTTACCTCGGTCGTGCGTAGCGTCCTGCAGCTTTGAATAATAATGGCGGAAAAGCCATCTCATTAGCGGGTGCGTTGGACTATTCGACGTGCCTTCGCAGCCCATTACAACCCTAAGCCTTTCGGTTTTTCTCAATTTGTAATTTTTGCCGAGCTCGGGGATGACCCGCCGTCCTGTTCCCTTCGTAGGGTAAAAAATTACGAAAAAGATATGTTTTTAATTATTCCCAGTTTAATGTGTTTTTCTTCTGTTTTCTCTGTTTTAGGTGAGTACCGAAAAAATCACGGATTTTGGCAGAGGAATGTTCGTTCGAAGTGTTCGAAACGAAAAATCGACATTTTCAAGCAATTTTTCGAGAGTATTCGTACCTGAAAAAAAAATCATCTCTGGTTTTTCTAGCGTAGGCCTTTGAAAAAATCTATATTTAATCGCTAAGCAAATATTTTTTTCCGCTCATCTCGTTACAAAAACTATGCCACTGAAGTCGTACGTTCGTGTACGTGTCAAACGAACATTATAAATCTAAGAAAATATATACCAGCCGGATAGCCCGTTCCTTTTATTTATTTTTTTTTTTTCGGAAAGAAAAAGTCACACACGAGGGCTGAAATTTATACTTCGAAAAAAATTCTGAACGCGTTTATGGCGGTCGACGGTCGACATAGGCTTTCTCGATAAAAAGGATACACTCTCGAGAAGAGAAAAAAAAAGGGTTGGTAAAGTGGGTGAAAAAAAAAAATCTGTCGTGATTTAGGGTATAACGAGCGTATTTTCTTTACCAAGCGTATAAATTTCGCATCGGTATTTGCTGTGTGTAAATTTGGTCGAGTGATCTGTATATTATAGAGAAGAGATTCCGTGTGCATTTTCAGATGACTAATATGCAGCGTGGTTTTGAGGTTGTTTTATATTTTTTTTTTCTGGTTTGCAGTATATACGAGCACGCGATAATGGGGAAATTTTAATATAGGTATACGTCGGTCGCGTCTGTGTAGTAAGTACATAGTACACCATAACCAAAATGACTACTTAAAACAGAAATCGCAATTTAAAACGTATCACAGTGGAAATATTATTTTTCATGCGCTATATTAAAAACTCCCCCGGCCGATGTGTTTCACCCCCACTCGCGGCGAGCACGTTGAGCTAGGGCAGTACGTTCGGGCGAAAGGGTAATAAAATCCGTTATGACGTGTTTTTAATATCCAGCATCCCTTCTGCTGTGCCGAAGCTGGTTTAGGTTTACTCGACCGCCGCTCGCTGCTCTGATGCTCCCCCAGTCGTGCTCGTGGTGCGGTGTATACAAGACGTGGAACGTGTGGAGTGTGTCGATGTCGTCGCGAGTTGCCGAGTGACTACGTCTGAATCGAAGTTGGGTGATGTGAAGTGAAGTGATAGTGTTTTGCATTGGGATTTGCCTACTCTTTGGTGTACATTCAGCTCTAGCCGAGATTCGCCCGTATGTTCTTCACGTGGATGTCGTAAATTCGTCGGTCATTCTAGGATGGAGTTGACTGGATTTGCTACCGGGTTTGGGTTTCGAATCGTTTGCGAATTACTGGTCCTCGTTTGTGGTATGTTTTTTTTTAAATTAAAAAAAAAAAAGATTTTGGTGTGATTTTGGGGTTTTTGGAAGGAGGAGGGGGAGGAGGGGTTGTGGAGTGGTAAAGAGGGGTTGAGTTTGGAAATTTTTTTAAGTTTTTTTTTTTTTTTTGATCAACTAATTGGCTGTGAAAACTGGAAAAACCGTTCAAGAAATTTTCAATTTTGATAGAATTGGTATTTTGTGAAATAAAAAAATGTTTTTATACTTTTTGTCATTTTTTTGGAAGGGAAGGGAAGGGAAGGGAAGGGAAGTGCAAAGCTTTCAAAATTAAAAAAATTTAATGTAACTTACCCTATTTCTATTTATTTATTTATTTTTTTTTATTTTGAAAGATCATCTGTTAGCAAAGGTTTACTTTTATGGTGAGCCCAGAAGTAATGAAATTTCGTTTTGAAAATTTAAAAAAATATTTTTGATCAACTTTTTCTGAAACTTTGTTTGCTTTTTCGATTTTTTTTTTTTTTTGAGAAATATGCAATTTTTTAAAAATATTTTTGGTTCAATTTTTCGAAGAAAATTTTCTTAATTTTTTTAAAACACTTTTGGCGATTTTAATTTTTTTTTTATTTCTGGACAGTTGTTTCTCAAAATTATTTTTGGTCACATTTTTCTTATCCAATTTTTTGAAAATATTTTTGGTCATTCGATGAAAATTTTCGCTGATTTTTTCAAAAATATTTTTGGATACTTTTGGTCAATTTTTTATTTTTGGAAAATACATTTTTTGGTCCATTTTCTTAAAATTAGTTCTGGTCACATTTTTCTTACCTAATTTTTTCGAAATATGTTTGATCAGATTTTTCAAAGAAAATTTTCTTCCGTTTTCTCAAAAATATTTTTGGTCACTTTTTAAAAAATATTTTTGGTCCAATTTTTTTTTCAAGTCCTGAAAAATGCATAATTATTTTTGGTCAATTTTTTGAAAATTAGTTTTGGTCACTGATCCAATTATTTGAAAGTATTTTTGGTCAAATTTTTTGAGGAAATTTTTGATTGTTGAATTGGTCACTTTTTTAAAATTATTTTTGGTCCCATGGTTTTTTTTTTCAATTTCTGAAAAAATACATAATTATTTTTGGTCAAAATTAGTTTTAGTCTCAGATTTAATTTTTTAAAAATATTTCTGGTCATTTTTTTTGAAAAGATTTTTGATTTTTGAACAAATATCTTTGGTCACTTTTCTAAAATTTGTTTTTCCAATTTCTGAAAAATACATAATTAATTATCTTTGGTCAGTTCTTTGAAAATTAGTTTTGGTCACAGATCCAATTTTTTGATATGTTTTGGGCCAAATTTTTTGAGAATGGTGTCCGATTTTCGAAAAAATATTTTTGGTCACTTGAAAAAAAAAATCTATAAATTTTGGTCAAATTTTTCTGAGATATTTTTGCTCAAAAATTGTAAAGAAAAGCTTTTTGAAAATAGTAATGTTTCTATCGGAGTCATCATTTTCATTTTTTTTCATCGATCACAAAGATGGAAGGGGAGAATTTCAAAGTGAACTTTTCTGAAACTTTGAAAAAATAAACAAATATGTAGAAATTCATTTTTTCACGTCTTCGAGTTTGAAAATTCCGTCAGGGAATACAAAATCACTTTCCACCCCTCCCCCGCCCTCTTCTTTCAGTGACACTCGAAGCGATTTTCGCCTAGAACACATGCCATTTATTACATCGATTTCGTTTCTGCGATAAAATTGAAAATTGCATTCGCTTCTGGTTTGTTTTACTTCTTTAGCAGTGGAAATTACACTCGGTCCGACGTGTTGAAAAAAATTGATAAACCATTTGGGAAATAATTTTGTAAAAATGGCATCTTGTCGAGTAACGCGACTGGGGTTCGATAAGACTATTTTTCATCGTCGTACAATACACAGAGGAGCGCGAGGCACGTGCTCAAATTAACACTTCATCGGTGAGAGCTGATGCAGGTACTATATAGGTAATAGGTATACCTGTGGAAATGGTACGCTGCAGCGTCGCGCCGATCGCTGGGGAAAAAAGGGTAGAAGAAAGTCGAGTCGTATTCAAAATTTAACCCGTTTCTGGTCAACATTGTATACATGGCCGGTGTGCACGTTGTTGGAATTGCAGGTGATCGTACGCGAGTATAGTTTACCATTCGTCGCAGGATGGTAGACCGGTGGTGGTGGCGAGCTGAACACGGCGAATTTGATGGGTTTTCGATTTACGAGCCAAATACCCGGTGTAATGGGAACAAAATATAGGTAGGATGAGATGAGCGGAGCGGAGCTGATTCGAAATATATTATCTGGGGGCTTGTAAATGGCGAGTGGCGATGTAGGTATGTTGGAATTGTAATAGACGAAGAAGGACGAAGGGGCAAAAATGTCATAAAATGCGCGAACGAAATATAGAGGTGCCTAACGTTAAAAATGTTTTTATTACGTGGAAAGAATACGTTGAGTTGTATCAATTGCCTTTAGCCTTTGCGCGGTTTCGTTTGCTTCTTTTTTTTTTCTTCCTTCATCTTTATTCGCTTTGCAGTTTTCTTTCATTGTATGTTATACGTGTACAGAACCGAGAACTTGGAGTGGAGTTGCGAAATGTAGGAAGTGTTGGCAGTTTAAATGTTTCTAAATTGAGGGGAACCGGAGGTTAAGTTGACGATCGAGTTGAAAGTGCATTCGAGCTTGGGGTGAGGTAGGTTGGGCCGGTGCCAGGGGTAGTGGTACCATTTGGAGAAAACATCTTATCTGCGAATTCCATTAATGGCAGTTTACCCCTTTGTTAATCCGGCCAGCGTTCGGGGATTGATGGTACACCTATAAACTTTTTGCCGGTTTTTTTGTGGGGTCGAGTCGTCGTCGTCGGATTACGATGAATTTCAATAATGGCTTTTTTTTCTGTGTGTGTGCCCGTAGCCTCCGCAGCCGCCGCCGTTGAATATACGAGGCGCGTATGTCTCTGGTGTATATCGTAGAGTGCAGCGAGGTCTTTTTTAATGCGATTTAAATGGCGGCGAAGGCAGCGGAGTCGTTAATTTGACTGGTTCGAAGGATTGAAGATTTAACAGCCTCAGGTGTCGTAACTGTATTGCACTCTACCCGCGGCCAGATTTCTAGACCGGATCGTGAAATGAAACGAAGGGAAATATTTATCGTTTTGACTTGAAGTTTTCTTCGTCTTCTTGCTATGGTAGTCGCTAGTCTCGAGGCGGCTGTCTAATGGGTCGTGATTTGCCAGCGAATTCGAACGATATGGGTTCTAGTGGAAAGTGAAAGGTGTGATATCATTAAAAAAAAAAAGTTTCGGAGTCGTTTTCGGAGTACATTTCGAAATTAGTCAAGTTTCCCAAATTTGTCGGTTTTCAGACATTTTTCAATTTTTCGAAAATTTTCAATTTTCAAAATCTTGTCAACTTTCAAAAATTTTGTCAATTTTCGAAATCTTGTTAATTTTCGAAAATGTCAACTTTAAAAAATTTGTCAATTCCAAAAAATTTGACAATTTTCAAAAATTCGTCAATTTTTAAAAATTTGTCAATTCCAAAAAATTTGACAATTTTCAAAAATTCGTCAATTTTCAAAAATTTTTCAACTTTCAGAAATTTTTCAATTTATAAAAATTCTTCAATTCAAAAAAATTTCAATTTTCAAAAATTCGTCAATTTTTAAAATTTTTTCAAGTTTCAGAAATTTTTCAATTTTTAAAAATTCTTTTGTTCAAAAAAAATTTCCATTTTCAAAAATTTGTCAATTTTCAAAATTTTTTCAATTTTTAATTCCTTCAATTTTCGATGCTTTGTCATCCAACTTTCAATGCATGCAACTACCCCTTCTTTTTTTGGTATCCAAATGAACTCAATTTTATATAAGCTCGCGTTTCCTCCACTTAGGCCATTTGGAGGAGAAGAGGCGATATTGTCCCCACTTTCTTCGTGTTTCCACATCTCCAGGACCACTTTTCTTTTCGCTGCTGGAGAAATACGATCCTCCACATCAAAAAAAGAAAAAAAACACGTACCTAAATGTTGATATCTGCTTACCATTTTTTCATCCTTCTTCCGGAATCAGTATATTTTTCGGCATTGAGGCTCCCTGCCCCGTTCACCGCGCTCCATCACGCCTCGACGCGTTTGAATTATGTATATACGTTTTTTATACGAAGATGGAATTTCAAATTTCGTATGCAAATTTTTGGCTGGTCAGTTCAAAAACGACAGAGCCACAACGACGCGACGGTAATACAAAAATTCCCCTCGTGGGATTTCCTACTACGTACCTTTCTCGCCTCTTGTTGGTGGTGGTTGAGGGGGGGGGGGTTAAATCGGTAGGGTAGAATTTTCATTCGAACCAAATGCTAAACCGTTTTCGTGCGCGGGTAAATATGGCGAAAAATTTCGTCGCTTTGCGTCAATTTTAGTATATTTCGCATGTGTACGTTTCGCTCGCAGCAATTTACCGACATTTCGAAGGTAAATATAGCTCGTAACTCGTGCCACATGTAAGCAGATTCTTCAGTCGTATCACGTAAAAAAATATATAATAATAATGTAGAGAGACAGAACTGTGTAGTGAGATAGCTAAAACCGTAGAAGGCAGCGATTAATTAATTTTTTATTCATCCGTTCTCGAGAATAATGCGCTAGAAAATTCCCTCATTATGGACTTAATAAGTAAAGGTGAAAAAATCCTACCTTCTTTTCTAAAATAATCATGCAGAAATCGCAAAAGCCCCGGTAACCTAAATTACTCGTTCGTACTAATGAAACCTGACGAGAAAAGGCAAAAAATTTTCACTCGCAGGGTTTTCATAAACGAAATGAAAGGATTACCGATGTTATTCTCCAAGATGGAGCGAAACGGTGTAAGATTTTTGATAGATACGTTACGCTCGAATGCAACCTACTATCTAGGTACTTACGAGTTCTCGTATACGCAATAAAAATGAACCAGAAAAGCATCGTGAAAAGAAACGTCTTTCTATATTTTACCCTTTGACTCGCCGGAGTCCAATTACTTTTTTTAATCGCCCAAACAAGCTTGTATAAATTGAATAATTTAATGAAACGTCTGCCTGATAAAATTTACTCCTTCCTTTTTCTCTTTATGCTTCAAAATAAAATATCTACGTACTTTTTTTTTTGTTTTTTTGAAAAATTTCTTTTGAATTGGCTTAGAAAAATTTCGAGGCGTCTAGTTTCAAAGAGATTTGAATATTTTAATTCGAATTCGTTTATTTTCTGTTCCGTTTGAGTAATTTTTAAAAGAGGTAATTGTATATTCGAGTAAAACGAAACGAATACCTAAAGAACCTAACTACCTACTTGTTTTTATTATTTTCAATTTTTGTTTTATTTGATGACCTAAATTTTAATAGAATTTTCGATTAAAATGTATGGAAAAAAATTATTTTGGAGAAAAAAAATTGGAAGACTGGAAAAAATTGAAAATAAAAGAAATTTAAATATTTTTCATGAAAAAAGAATTCAAAAAATCGATTTTCAAATTTGTGAAAAATTGAGGAGAAATTGGAAAAAAAATCAAAAAAATCAAAAAAAAAAATTGAAAATGAGATTTTTGAAAATTTTGGGAAAAAAATTATTTACTGATTTTTCGAAATTTTTATTAAATTAAAAAATCCATTTTTTCAAATTTTGAAAAAAAAAATTCATAGAAATGGAAAAAATGAAACGACACCACAGAGAAGAAACACTTCCTTGCCAACCCATCATCCAGGTAAACATCCCACCTCATTTCGAACGTCGATTCGGCACCGCTTCCAGTTGTCATTTCACCTCGCCCTCGGCATCGCTGTCGTTTCGGAGTATTCTTCTCTGTCGGGCGATTATTCCGCGACACGATTCAGGGATTAATTTCGAGCCGATCGTATACAGAAATGCTGCGGTAATTTCCATAAATCATGTCATTTCGCTGGTCCATTCAAACCACGTGTGTACGATATTTGTTCAACAGTATGTTTTTTCCTCCGCGCCGCATGTCTCTGTCGACCGAGTCTCTCTATACAAACGCCTGCGTACATGTCGATGTCGCGGTTCTCGGTAGAAAGAAAGAAAAAAAAAAGTCCAAGTCCGAGCCCTAACCCTTTCCCTCGTACATATTATACGAACGTGAACAGGTTAATGAGCGAGAAACGTGACTTAGGAGTAAGAACCACATACATAGGTGGAGAGACGAAAGACGCGGGCACATGCGTTTTGTAAACTAAGTATAATATTTTTTCTACTTCGTGGCTGTTTTAGAATAACATTTCCTTTATAAAAACTACCTCTGTAGAGGCAGAAAGAAGGTAAAAAGCACGTCAACTACATACTAATAAGCTGCCCACCTGTTCGGAGTCGCGTACCGAGTAGGTACTCTGACAGGTGATTAGTTTCGTCGAACGGAGACATTTTTTTCCCCCGCTTTCAGTCCGTCTTCTTCGTGTTCTTTTCTATGTTGTTTAATTATCGTAATACCTACGTAGGACAATGTTTCATTTCTTTGGCGATATAGAGTGGTACTGGCAGCGTTGAAAATCGAGTAGTAATTTTTCCCTATTATTTGTATTTGAATAAACTACATATGTAGGTAATCCTTTGTGTGTGCGGTTGCATACGTATAACGATAATAATTCCCATTTTAGGGGCCACATAATCATCTAATACTCGCCAATGTTTTAACCCTCTATCGTTCTCCGTTAATTGGATTAAGTACGAAATTTATATTCGATTAACCTACCCCTTTACTACATAATAATGCAACATATGTACATATTATACGACCAAGTTGTAGGTATACTAAAGTATACGTAAACGTTTCACGATCCGTTACCTATCCGCGTATACGATGTTATGTTTTTATTTTGCATCGCGAATAGGAAGGGAAACGAACGTCGACGAATAAACACTACTTGTGAAACACGTAAACGTCGCTACGAGTTCTCTATAGTTCAAGATGAAAAAAAAAACCGCACCCTAATTTTTTTGTTCACCTTTCACGTTCTAAAGGAATGATAAATGGTATCAAAGAGTCAAGGTATATAGCGTAATGTGCCAGCAACTGGGTTACAACTGTCATCGATATAAACCCGACCCGACGCGAGGAGCTTTTCGGATTGAATAATGAAAATTATATCTGTATGCGACCTTAATTTTGCATTCGAGGCTTACACTTTCGTTGTTGGTATATTATTTACGTAAGTACGTACCATACATTCGAAATGATGGTGGAGTTGTTGGACATGAGCACTGTACGTTGGAAGGTATGCTGAGTAAACAGGGAGACTGGATTTGAAGCATTTCATAAATATCCAAAAATGGTCAAATTTTTCTGAATTGATAAATTTCAAAAAATTGTTAAATTTTGATGAATTGACGAATTTCAAAAAATTCATGAATTTCAAAAAACTGACGAATTTCGATGAATTGATGAATTTACAAAAATTGACATATTTTTATGAATTTCAAAAAATTGGCGAATTTCGATAAATTGATGAATATTTTGATGAATTGGTGAATTTACAAAAATTGACGAATTTTGATAAATTTATGAATTTCAAAAAACTGACGAATTGTGATAAATTGATGAATTTCAAAAAACTGAAGAATTTTGATGATTGATGAATTGATGAATCTACAAAAATTGTCAAATTTTGATGAATCGGTGAATTTCCAGAAATTGACGGATTTCGATAAATTGTGGCGTTCCGCTAGCAAAGGGTCCATTTGGTCGATATGGAGTTATTACCATGGGGCAATATAAGGGACCTTAGGCAATCGAATAAAACCAATTCGAGCCCAAAATATGCAAAACTCCCGGAGATATGTAATTTTGAATTTCGAAAATGTAAACATTCCAAATTTTAAAAGTTCGAGAAAAATGAACTTGAAATTTTTCGAGTAAATAATTGAAATATTTTTTCAGCCTATGAATCGTTTTTTTCGAAGTTTGGAATAATCGTTATGTGATTTTACATCACTTGGCTGTGGTGTCGATTTTTTACCTTGCTTCAGAGCCTCGCAGTTATTGGTATTCTACAGTGAAATACGGTCAAAAACGTGTAATTGACCAAATGGGCCCTTTTATCAAAATATTGTAAGTCCGATTTACACCGCTAGAATGCGTTTTTTCGCTGTGTACCTCTAACACACGATAGAGGACAGTCCAAGGAACAAAAATTCGCGAAAAAAAGAAA
>FIZT01028099.1:0-26493 GCA_900065295.1 Paracoccus marginatus | reverse complement strand
GGATATTGGTCGAATAATAATTTCAATACCAGATTCGGTTTCTGCGGGTCAAATTGCCTCCATCTAGACACTTTGCAGGATAATTTTGGCAAAACTCGGAAAATTCGATTTTTCCCCTACATTTTAAGGGGAGAAATGGGTAAAAAATCGAAGCCAATGATGATGTGTTGTTTTCTCCGCGTCGGGGTATGTCGCGTTTCTCACCAGCGCTCGTGGGAGTATTGATGTCGCGCGCGTTACAAAGATTGCCCCTGGGGCACGGGTTCATATACATCGATCGGGCTGGTATTTTTTTCATGCCATATTGGGATGTAGTTTAACAAATTTACACCCGGCCCCGATAAAAATTCAAAAAAAATTTTCATTCATTTTCAATCTTTTTTTGATTTTTTACCACTTTTTTAAAATGTCAATTTTTTTCTTTTTTTTTCAATTTGATTATTTTTCAATTTGTCAATTATTTCAATTTTTTTATTTTTCAAACAATTTTCAATTTTTTTTCATCTATTTGCAAACTGTTCATTTTTCAATTTTTCAATTTTTTCATTTCAATTTTTCTTCACACTTTTTATTTACGACTCGACGTTTCAACTTATCAATTTTTTTCAATTCTTCACTTATGCCAATTTTGAATTTTTTTCAAATTTTTCAGCTTTTACCACTTTTTTGAAATGTCTATTTTTATATTTTCGTTTAATATATTTTTTTCATTTTTTAAACAATCTTTTTTTCATCCTAATAAAACTTTTGTACATTTATCAATTTTTTTGGATTTTTCCATTTCGATTTTTTTCACTTTTTACCACTTTTTTTTCATTTTGATTATTTTTCAATTTGCTTATTATTTTAATTTTTTCGTTTTTCTGACAATTTTTTTTTCATTCGCCGCAAAATTTTTGACTCTTGTTCATTTTTCAAGTGTCCAATTTTTTATTTTATTTATTTTTTTTAATTCCATTCTTTTTTCTATTGTAAATTGTAATTTATTCAATTTTTTGCAGCACATTTTTCCAACTTTTTCGTTTAGATTTACGTATTTACTTATTTTTTCATTTTCTCATGTTGGAAGAATTATGCACTCCGTTTTTAAAGTTTTGGATTAATGAATTGTGAAGTACAATAAGTCCCAACCCTCTCCCCTAAAAATTGTTTTTTTTTCGAAAACTAAGGAATTTTTTTTCAATTATTGAGTACCTTTTTTGAATTTTCAAATATTCAAAAGCAGAATTTGCTGAAATTTCATTGAGAAAATTTTCAATAATGTTTTCCAAATTTTATTTCTTTTCATGAGAATCATTCACCTTGATGAATGATGATTTTACCTAAGTTACATCACGTGACTGTTTTTTGCGTCTTATCATGTTTCAATGAAAACGCGGTCAATAAAACTGGAGCTACGCCATACGACGATGAGATTGCTTTAGAACACTTCCCAGAACGAGGCACTATAGAGTCACAGCGATCTACCTCTACCTGTGTGCTAGAGTTATCCACGATACAACTTACGTATAAGGTATACATATTTCGCCCGTACTGCGATTGTAAAAATACGCGGCCCTGCTTGTAGTGTACACTATAGCATGA
This sequence comes from Paracoccus marginatus, assembly GCA_900065295.1. Classification (NCBI taxonomy): domain Eukaryota; kingdom Metazoa; phylum Arthropoda; class Insecta; order Hemiptera; family Pseudococcidae; genus Paracoccus; species Paracoccus marginatus. The sequence goes on along the minus strand of FIZT01028099.1, from coordinate 24,909 downwards.
ACACTGAACATCAACAGAAATACCCATTTGCCTCGCATCGTGCCATGCTTGCTTAATCAGATTTAGGAAGGACGTCGTCGTTCGAACAGTAAGTCACTACATTATAGGTACATACTATACAATCGCAGGCGGATAGAGGAGTACGCAATGAAAACTGTAACGTCGTCGTTGTCGTGTCCCTCCATCCGAGTAGGTAGAGGTACCTTACGTGTATATTCCACTATAAACAGATCAGCTTCGGTTACGTGAGCGCCGGTAATTTGTTCCGCTGCGCTGTTCGCTCGATTCTTCTTCGCTTCATTTCTCTATCTTTTACGGATGCTCGCGTTTGATATTTTGCGCCATTTAGCGGTGCATTCGATCGCAACAACTGTTTCATCCATGGCAAAAGAAGATGCAACACGATTCGATGGCCTACTTGTCATGGTATCAAATCGATCGAATATTGGCCCTTTATAACGATGAACGGTCACTCGTCAGGCTGGTGAAAATTCTCTCAGCCTAATTACGAACATCTCTCCCGACGAAGGGGAAAATTCATCGAGATGATCGCGATCGTACTCGTACGAATATTTAAACGAGACGAGACGAGAAGCGAAAATCCAGTCAATGTCAACGAATTATACAGCCACAAGCGACGTTGCCAAGTGCCAAACCACGCAGGTATCGTAAGCACTGAGCAGTTGAACTCGACACAAAGCTGAACATTGGCACCGCTTCCAACGCAACGGTACGGTGCATTTACGAGCTTGATAAATTCGCCAGCCGCCAGCAGCGTCAACTTACGCGAGTACATGTCAAGTGGCTTCGCACCAAGGACGCGGACATCGCCTTCGTTTTATAATAGAAATAGAACCAACGCGACGCGCCGGAATCGCCGCACACGTTTATTTACGTATACGAAATATCCCCGTCCGTCGGCACGTCGCGTCGCGAACAAATTTCATTTTCGACTGCGAGCTGATGTGTGTCTGCCTTGTACAAATAACAAAAAACGAGCCGCTCGTTCGCCGATTTCGTTTCGTAAATATTTTATCGAAAAATTGATTCGCGTTTGTGCGATGCTCGGAGCATTGATCCGAAAAAAGGTTACCGCGTGTACAGGAGGCGGAATTTCTTCTCGAAGTTTGTACAAATATTGCGAGAGGACTTTTCCCTTGAAAATTGAAAAAAAAAAAATTCGAAACGTTCAATTTTTTATTCAGAAACGAATAGTTTCTTGGCGACTGAATAAAATCGTCTCTGATGATTGTACCATAATACTTACCCACACCGTAACCCATTTCATCACTCGTATGTACGAGAATACCATCGGCAACTTTTCATATACATATAATGTGGGTAAAGATGATCTCTCAAGTAGGTCACGTTAAATCTGTACCATACGGTAGTATGTTTTGGATGTACATCCTCGTACATATTGCGCCTTCTTTCTGCGTTTCGATAAAATATCGACATCGTTATTTCGTTACCAAATACACCGGATAATGCTTCATCAGCAGCCAACATGATATACCCACGTATAAGCTACAATATCTTCCGATGATTCATCAATATTTCGATATAATATTTTCAGCGCACTGGCTGATATAATCGGTTAATTTCATCGATTAACCATCAATTCAGCTCCATCTTCGATCGTGACAACATCATCGCTTCGCACAGTGGGCTATTGTTTCGACAGCCAAATCATACCACTGAATTCTTCCTTGTTTCGCTAATTAATCGCAAGTAGGTGTATACGTACGTATGCTCGACGAAACTTCATTCCTTTTTTTCCCTGGTAAATTGACCTATTTTCCAATCGAAAGCATTTTACATTTAATCGAATAACCCGAAACCGTCTTGAAAAGTAGAAAAAATTCGATACGATTAGATTACGTAACCGAAGCGCAACAAATCGGGCACTTTGGCTTCGGTAAAAGACATAGGTACGAGTAATAATTTTCCTCTATATTTATGCAGTCGAGTCGAGCCATACTGTGCAAATGATTCTCGTCAGCATGACGATTCCCAGCTACTACTGAGCTGCCGTAGAAAAGGCAAAACCGTAACAGTAGAATATTACATAGTAAAATGAAATCTTGATTTGAGAATATATAGGTTAGTAACGTCATATGCAAGATTTGTTGGCCGGCTCGCTTCGAATTGGAAATGATGTTTGATATCGATCTATGGTAAAATGTATTATGTATGGATTGTATAGAGTTCAAAGGGTTAAACGAAGGGTATAATTCTACATACACTCTCTCCTCGCCACAAACCTATGAAGAACGTGAAGGGAGGAGGGTTAAGGATGGTATTAAAATAACATCGTCAAAAAGATGAATATTCTTCGAGAAGAAAAAGTACAGAACTTCTTATCATAAAAAATACAACAATTCATTGAAAAAATTTGATAAATTAAAGAACATTTTGAAAAAAATTAATTGAAAAATTAAAAAAAAAAATTTGACAAAAATTTTGAAAAAAAAACAAAAAAATTGACAGGAAATTCTGAAGTTCTTAAATTTTTTTTTAAAAATTCGATGAAAATTTTTTTTGAAAAAATTAAAAATTGAAAAAATCCAAAAAAGAGAACAGTCGAAAAAACAATCCGAAAAAATTGAAAAATTCAGAAAAAAATCAAATGAACAAATCTGAAGAAAATTTCAATTAAAAATTGAAAAAAAAGTTACGAAAAGTTTCGAAAAATAGAGAAAAAATGAGAAAAATTCAAATGCAAAATTCTGAAAATATCATCCAAAAATCCAAAAAAAAGAGAGAAAATTTGAAAAAAAAAAATAAATAAAGGAATTTTGAAAAGTTAAAGGATCGATAGGGGATCCTAAAAAAAGCATTAGAAAAATTCAGAAAAATTCAGCAAAAAATTTAGGAAAAAAGTTATAAAAAATTTAAAGAAAAAAGCTAAGAAAATATTTTGAAAAAAATTCGAAAAATCATTTTGAAAAATTTGAAAAAACTTGAACAAATTCAAATGAAAAACATTGAAGGAAATTCTATTACGAAAAAATACAGAAAAAAAATATTCGTTGACAAAATTTTCATAGAATAGCAAGAAAATCGGGGAAAAAAGAAAAAATTTGTAAAAAAAAAAACACAAAAATGAAGTAATTCTGAAAAAAAAAATGATAGACAACTCTGAAAAGTTTCGAAAAAAAAATTGCGAAAAAATCAATGGAAAATCAAAAAAAAATCGAAAATCGAAAAAAACAAACAAAAAAAATGAAATAGTTGAAAAGAAAACTCGAAAAAAATAAAAATCCAGAAAGAAAATTGAAAAAAATCGAATGAAAACCTTAAAACTGAAATAGAAAAATGAGAGAAGTTTAATTTTAAAATTCTGAAAAAATCAATAAAAATCCAAAGAAAAACAGAAACGTAAAAAAACAATATTAAAAAATTAAGGAATTTCAAAAAATTGAAGGATCGATAGGGAATCCTGAAAAAGGCATAAAAAATACAAAAAAATTCAACAAAAATCAGCAAAAAAAAATTGTTAAAAATTTTGAACACTTTGAAAAATTGAATGAAACATTTTTGATGAAAAAAAAGACCATTTCCTGCCAATAATAGACTCCAAAGCGTTGAAGAATAGTGTAGAAAAATCAGAATAAAATTGAGAAAACATTCCAACATCTATACTTATGTAGGTAACTGCGTTAATCCATAAACTTGATTTTTTTCTCTCAAACATCTCACCCAATCGGTAGATAAATTATTCGTCTCATTTGAAAGGCAAATCTCCCCAAAAGCACACGTCTGTGTTGCTTTTTTTTGCACACTTCGAAAATCAATAGGTACGATAAACCATTCGAGTAGAGTACGTACGTCAAGAAGCATTGGAATTCCGAAACTCATTTCAGCACCGTTTAGTAGAGAGATGCCTTTTACACGGCTGAGAGTGAGATGGAGAATGGAAACGTCGGTCGTAGACAGCGCGATCACTCGAACGACCCTATGTACGTCGCTCGTACGTATACGTAATACGTATACACGCCGAGGATATACGTGTATCGTACTCTACATACATATGTACGCGCGTATTCGGGTGAAAGTTATACAACAGCGGTAGGTAGTGATGACGAGGGGGTGTTTACGAGCGAAAAGGGCGCCGACCCCAGGATACGACCGAAGTCGCGCGGTGATCGATAGTTTTCACAGAAAGGGTCCGGTCCCACTCTTTCCTCGTCTGCTGTGTTGTTGTGGTGGTGCTAGTGCTGGCGTTGGCGTTGGTTGCGCTGTATCGGAGGGTTTACAACGTATATTTCGTGTATACGAATGGCGGATACCCATACGTATGTGTGTGCGACTCGCTGCACCGTATTTATAGGGTTCATTTTTAGTACACTATAGAATATACGTGTATACAGTATATACGACGACGAGAGCGACGAAGACTACCAGGACGGCCGCCGAGTGTGTATGTACGAACGAGTTTCGAAGGCTCGACGACGGGCTATAAGGCTAAGGCTGCAGTGTGGTGGCATCGGCGACGGAGCATTATCTCGAATCATCCTTATTACCACGCCGTTCTCTCCCTCTTTTTTAAGGTCGGTGTTTTATTACGATTGCTTATGCCTATACGCTGCGCCACCGCTACCCTCTCTTTCTCGCACACACCACCGTCAGTCAGGCTGGTGTTGAAGAGGACCCGGTGCACCGCACCATTTTTTCCAAATCCAAATGTGTGCACTATACGATACGAACGACTGCCACTGCCGGTGTTCTTTTCTCTCTCTCTGCCAGTTCGTTCGTCCGAATGAAAAATCTTCGCCTTTTTTTCCATCTCCTTTTTTGTTTAGTTCCATGCATCATTATGCGCGGTATTGTGTGAATATAAGTATCGAGGCGAGCGACGAATACGACGTATGGCTGTATTTACGCGCGTCTCCGTCGAGTACGCGACGACTCCTCTATAGTCTAGCACACTTGATGACTCTGCGCTGCCAGGGTGATGTTCATTATTCAGGTACATCGAGTGTGTAACACGATATGAAAAACGATACGTCCAGGACTATGCGAGTACAGTAACAGTCGTAGCATCAGGTCCCTCTAATTCTCATTCGGTCAACTATACTTACATACGTGTGTAGATAAACGCAGGTGTGCCAAGTGTGACGGATCAATCGTTCGGAAGGAATTAATTCAATCGGCTCCCTCGGTCAATACGCATCACCACACTACATAAGTACATACGTACGGCAGGCAATTAAGGCCACGGAAAAATCCACCCATCATTGCCAGCCCATCGATCTAATCATCGTGAAACGAAAAAGAAAAAAATTCGTAGATTCTTCAGGGTCAAGGTTTTTCACACAACGACGACGACGGCGAACGCGGTCGCTAAATTTCTTCTCTTCGCGTTCGCACCGTGTAAAAAACACGCGCTGCTTCTCGATCCTGTCGCAAATCTTCGGACATTTCAATGCCAAACCGAGACGCGTCGATGAAGCAGTTGGCTTCCTTCTAGGTACTATCTTTATATTATTTATGCATCGACGGACGTTGTATACGCGCGTTTCGCGAGCTCTTTACGACTCGATCGCGTCGTACTTTTTAATAGGTACTCATTTATACTCAATTAACAACTTGGCGATGCTGCTGCAGTTAAAAGTGCCCAACATGAAGACGAAAGAGTAATTCGAATGAGAAATACGAGAATTGGTTCGGTTTCGTTGAATCCGACGAACTGAACAGAATAAAATTAAGTATCGTTCGAAACGAATTATAAAATTGCTGAAAATTTTTTAAAAAATTCAAACAACCAATTACTGACTCGAAGAAATAATATTTTGAAAAAATTCAATTTCACGATTTCGAAAAATCAGAATAAACAATATTTTAATCAAAAAATCAAAACTGAAGATTTTTTAAAAACAACAAAATTGAAAAATTTACTTAAAATTTGGGATTAGGAAATTTTTATCCGAAAAATCTAAACCAAAGATTTTATTGAAGAGATCAAAATTCACGATTTCTCGGAAAAATGAATAAATTGACAATTTTTTCGAGAAAATCAAAATTTAAAAAATTGTTCAAAATTGAAAATTGGAAAAAATCAACAATTTTCTATCCAAAAAGTCAAAATTTACAATTCAAAAAACAACAAAATTAACGATTTCATTGAAAAAATCAAGATTGACAATTTTAGGGTTTCATAAATTATCAAAATTTAAGATTTCATTAAAAATGATGATTTTGGGGGGGGGGGGATGAGATTGAAACTGGCGATTGAAAAAAAAATACAATTAGGTAGGTTATAGATTTCCATTCAAAAAATCAAAATTACAATTAACGATTCAAAATAAAAAAAATTATTGAAAAAATGAAGATTGATGATTTTTTGGTAAACCAATAAAAATTGTCAATTTCTCAAACAATTCAGGAATTGACAGCATTTCGGAAAATTTGAAAGTTACTGGGGGTTGAAAAAAAATTGGCCAATTTTTATTCAAAAACAATTAGAGTAAGTAAACACATTTTATCAGAAAAATCAAAACTGACGTTCATTGGAAAAAACAACAAAATTGACCTCAAAAAAAGAAAGAAAAAACCGATCAAACTACTTCGTCATTTCGTTAAATCGCGAATCAAAAATTGAAAAAGGGGCGGTGCTAAACAACTCGACCACACAATCAACCTAGTTTTTGGCATGTTTGGGAGGAGCGTTCTTGTGCCAACTTGAATGTCACTGGCTGGGTACTTCGAAAGGGGCAGGGCTAAAAAATTAGGACGCCCAAAATGTTATACTCTTGGCACATTTAGGCGGGACTTTCGTCTTTATGCAAACGTATGATTGGATGAGAGTTCCAGGAAGGCGGAGCCAAACAATGTCGACTCCCAAAATAATTACATAATATTAAATTTCTTCATCTTTTGAGTGAAATTTAATTGTATTTGGGAATTTTTTCCTGGCCCTTTTCCTGCTAACTAAACCCATTCATGTTTGGTATGACTTCTTCATAAAACTTGAAGCTTCTTCTCATTAATTTTCCAACATAAATTAAACCCTTCGTTTAAGTCAGAAAAAAAGAACTCGAGCTCGTTACCCCATTAAAATTAATATTACGATAAAAAGAACACGAAAAATCAACCTCCCACTCCAACCTGCAAGCAAAGAAACCCTTTCTCTGCTCACAGACACGAAATTATAAAAGTTTTGAAAGAACAATTCAAAACTATCGTCGTGACGTGCTTCTCGCCCCAAAGGTAAGAATGAATTTAAAAATATCTCCTCGATTCTTCGGCTCGCTCCTTTATTTTTATCGTTCTCACTTCGGCACCGAACAGAGAAAATTTTCGCATCGCCTAACCGTCTCCTCCTGCTCTGCTTCTTCCTCGCAATGCGTTGGCGACCGCCACAAAGGTCTTTGGGTTCACTTTACCGTCGTCGTTTGAAGTCGGATTTTCTTTGCGTAGAAAAATTACGCGCTATTAAAACATTTGGGTCAAATTTTCGCTCCATTTTTTACACACCCTTAGACTCTAGTTATGTTCTTTCGACCTAATTTCAACATTTAACCGAAAGTTAAACTCGAATATGGCAGTACATCCACCGCAAAAGGCACATCGTACGAGGTAAATCGAATCGAGACGTGTAAATATCAAAGAGCGTCAACTATATAGCTACCCAATACCCAACCAAACTGAAACCTGTGCCCGTGTATACGTGTATGCATAGTTCGTGTACATATTATAGCGGATAGAAAGAGAGAATAATTTCGTGGAAATTACATGCAAATGTATACGGAGTTAAGAATTATTTATCGTTCGTTCATCTGTGTTACGATGCGAAGTATTCGCTCGAGCTATGCACCTCACACACCTCCGGCCTGTTAGCCGGGTTTCGATTCTTCGGTTTTACTTTCGATACAACGAGACCTACACCGAGAGAGAGTGTGATGTGTGGTGGGCCTCTCTCGCAAAATTCTTTCTTCTTGAGCCGCGATAGTACAAAAAAAAATCTTAGGGGAAAAAAGGTAAGGAAATAGATACAGTATCTGCAGGAGAACAAGGGGATAAGGTTGTTGGCGAATAAAAATATAAAATACCGAGGAACGTGATGTAAAAAAAGAAAGTGATTACAATACAATACGCGAAGCGAATACCTCTAAGTAGGTCATCGGTTGCGCGACAGGTTGCTAAGCGGTATCTTTTTAATTGAGTATTTGGAGCCGGCTATGGTAGGGCTGAGACTGCAGAGGCAGTCTGACGACGGACGGGTAAGGTGCGGTGGCCGGTTATTTTCTCGATTCGCCAATGCCATTTGAACTTGGTAGATAATTTTCATACGTATTTATACGAAAACGAAACCGCGAATAGAAAAGGCGGCGAAGCAGTTCATCGCAGCGCCGTTTTTTTTTCATTTTCCATTTTTTTTCTGTTGGTGAAAAAAAATATTAATTTAAAATCAGCCCACTTCGCGCCGGGACGCTCGCTCCGAGCATACGACACAACAGACGTAGTTTTTCTTTAATCATCTTCACTCTCACGGCCATCGTCGCGGGATCGATACCTTTTCGCGTACTTTTCTTCTCCTTCTCGCGACCTAATACGAATCGCATATTTTTAGCAAATTAGCCGACGAGCTTTCAACTCACTTTCTCCCGCGTCAGTCCCGTGCACGAGATTTTTTTCGCCAAGCGCTGCCTACTGGGTGCTCCGCCTCACTCGCGTACCACGCCACAGATTCAACGTACACACGGTTACCTTGACCTATGCGTCTTTCAAACGCCGCCGCGTCTATATACATTTTTCAAGGATTTTCGATACGACGACGACGACGATGACGACGCGGCGGCGACGACCACGTCCAAATCGCGCGCGTTTTGCCAAAGCTAAACATCGCGTCGAGGGGAGAGTGAAAAAATAGTATATCTGAGCGCACAACTTCTTATTTCCGAGCACAACTATAATACGTATAAAAGAATAAATGGCAGTAAAAAAAGGAAACCTTATTTATGTATAGCCATTTAACGCGTCCGCAATTTCCAGATCAAGGTCGAGGTCCTTTATTCGACCTTTCTACAAGCGAGATGCGTATACGAGTACGTAATGTACCGGCAATTGCTCGTGTAAGGCAACTAGACTGAGAGAAGAAAATGAACGTGCCTGTTCTTTTACTTTTCACTATACTGTGTAGAGTTTGTGAGGAGGTGAGTGCGGAAATTTAATTTTGTTCCAAAATGATTTATATAAATACGCCGGGTAGCTAGAAGGGACCGGGTCGATTTACGTGGGATTGCGACTGGGACTGGGGTGTTTGAAGACGCGACAAAGAGAGGTGGAAAAATTGACGAAAATACGCAGTTGTGATAGTGCCACGTGTTTCGAACGAGACGAGCAGTATTCTCGTTGATTATTTTTTACCTGCGTATTCGCAATCCTTTGGATAGATTTCGTTTGGCAACGCATTAGTCGTTACGGTTGTTCGTCAAAATTGAATCTTTGACAGTTTTCAAGAGATTGAAAATTTCGAGATTCAAGAATGACAGACATAAAATTCACGATTATGAATATGAATTTTAATTTGAAAAATAAAATTCATCAAAAAATTACAATTCGAAACATATTCAAAAAATTTAGTGGAAAAAAGTGAAATAATTTCAAAAATTTTGGTTAAAAAATTTTCAGGGATTTCAAGCCTTCATTCAAAAAAAAATTGAAAATATTCGATTTTTGAAACTATTTAAACATCCTCAACTTGAAAAAAAAAACGATTTCAATTAAGTTGAAATTTTCAAAATGAAAAAATCAACAACTAAAACTTGAAAAATCATTTCAAAATTTCATCTGGAAAAAATTTTTGAAAAGAAAATTAGAAAATTTTTAAAAATAATGAAAAAATAAAGGAATTTTCAAAAAAAAAATTACTTGAAGTCGAGAAAAAAAAACAGGAAAAATGGAAATATTCTTAGTGAAAAAATTTTCAAAAAATAGATAAAAATTAATGATTTGAAAATAAATGCGCAATGTTTGAAATTTTCTCAAAGTAGGGTGTTCTTCAAAAAAAAATTGACTGCCCCCCCCCCCCCACTTATAGGGAGCTGAAATTTTTTTGAGACATTTTCAATTCATCAGTAACACCTCACCTGAGTTTAAACGAAATCGAAGCATTTTTCTATCTTTTTGTAATTTTTACGAGTGCAAAATCATAAGCCCGTAAACCCCTTGAATTCCCACGAGAGGTCGTGGAAAATCTGACATATCTGTACGGTCTCAATTTTATGACTGGTCAGTTTTCATCATTTTTGACGATGCTGCACCACCTCAAAATTTTTGAAAATTTCATGGTAAATTTAGGGATAAATAGCACACTTTTTGACATAAAAATTCCATTGTCACTACGACCATTTTTTCAAAATGGCGGCTTAAAATTTTTAAAAAGCCATAACTCAGGAAAAATTCACCCAAAATTTTTTTTGAAAAATTCGCTTTTTCTTTCAACTCTTTAAAATCGATCTAAAAAAAAACGCGAAATTTTATCTACATTTGGCGAAAAATGAGAAAAAAATGAAGAAAAAAATACTTTTTGACGCCTCCGGCCTCCCCCCCCCCCAAATACTTGTGCTGAGGGTCCGAAATTTTTACCAAAATTTTTTCTCATTATGGTTGACCTTTTGGGGTATGTGGTCAAGATCGGTTTCCAAGTCCAAATCACCATACTTAACCGGGCATACTCATTCAATTTTAAAATTGTAAAAAAATCCAATTTTGAAAAATTTTTCAAATTTTTATTAAAATTGAAAAAAAAATTATTACTTCATGTCAAACTAAAAATGGCATCCTCACACTTCGAACTAAAAAAAATAAATAAATTAATAAACCAACCGCGAATAAATTCAATACCCTGGCCACACGTTCGCTTTCACGCGTCTCTTCATCAAAACACAAACACTCCCAGGCGGGCGCCGCTAAACAGCGAACTACCCGAGTAGGTACATCTTTATTCATCATTCAAATTTTAAACATCTGTCAATTTACCGCGAACTGTTCGAAATTTGAACTCGCAATGTTTACAGACATGAACAGCAGGTACTCATCCAACTTACTCGTCTTCTTCACAGTACGAGGGTCTGGGTACGCAGTGTACGCGTGAGAACTCACATACGCGTGCAATTTTTTCTACGAAGACGATAATACATACGATATTGGCGCAGACGAGTACACGTTTTTCTCGGAATCATCTCGGGTACTCGCTGATCGCAATTCATACACGTAAGAGTTGTACGTATTTTTCGGTGAAGCGTATCTTTCATCGTGTCTCTGCCTCGCCTACATATACTGTTCATTCTCTTCCTCTCGCGCTCGTGTTTTCTTTTTTTTTTTTCTTATCGCGCGCGAGCCGAGAAAACTACATACATACGTGAGTATATACTGGCGGAATTTGGTGAGACATGCAGGGGGATCTCGCGGAGGAAGCTCGTTACGACCGCGTATCGCGTAACGAGAATTTCGTCGACGGGTACCGCCTGCGTTTTCGTATTCGCAGGTACGTTTCCAAATTCGTATTACGTTTCGCAAAGTGAAAGAAAAAAAACATATAAACGGTACACAACAGTATGCACGCACACTTATGCTGAGCAATGTGAGTACAGTACATATATAGTAGTAAAAGCTCATTCGTCAGGTTTTTTCGTCCCAGAACTCCACTTTTGTATGCTTCTTTACATCTCGATAATTTTTTTTTCTTCACGAGCACAAATGACCGGCCAATTAGAAGCACAATTTTAAAAAAAATCGAAAGAAAATGAACTGGTGAATTTTTCGGTTTCATTAACCTCGAGGAGATGTCAAAATCGATGGAGCACCCAGTAAATGCGTATCTACGTATGAATATGTATGAAGTGTGCGCGGTGTCAAATGACACATACGATGTAAATGAATCGAGTCGTGCGTCTTTCTACGAATATGCTAGTATGAGTAAGCCCCCCCCCCCCCCCCGACCCCCCCCGATGATTCTACATATGGTAGTTTTTTTTTTTTTTTGCACAGAAGCAGGGTAAGCCGAAAAGGAAGATGTTGACAGGAAACTGCCTTTCGCAGTTGCCGAGTAAGATTCACAAATAGAGGACGGGGTTTTCGTACAACGTGTACCAAAATTTAGATTTCGAAGAGAATTAACGCAAAATCTCAAAAAAAGAAAACCAAAAAAATTTACAACTTTGAAAAATTTTGAAAATAATTTTTTTTCAATGAACAAAAATTTCAATTTTTTTTTTCAAATCAATTTCATCGACTTACTAAAAATCAACAAACGAAAAATTTATCGAATGCAAAATGGCAATAGCCTTCCCTGAACTCTTATCACCGATATCAGCAAATTAATACATCGATAATGTTAAAACGATGGGCATAATTTATTCGCTACAAATCAACAGATAATTTTTTTCGCCATAAAAAATTTCCTGAGGTGTTCCATCGCCCCGAATTTTGGATTCTAAATTAATAAATTCCATTTGAATTTTTTTTTCAATTTACCAACGTGATCTATTGTCGTCGACGACGTGGCAAAGGAAACTATCTGGTCAAAAATACGTACCGACTATACCTATTTATTGGTAAACTAGAAAAATGAAAAAATCGTTCACGTAACACTCACCATTCTCGATTTCGTTTCATGTTCAACAATCATCCAATATACGAATCACCATTAATCGTGACATTATCGTCGCACAGATACAAATAAATTCGCACGCGATTCTCTTCGTCAGCGCAATATTTCATATCCACGTAGACCGCATCTGTTCGCAAAAACATACAAACGTAGCAAAAAATTAGAAACTGTGTTGCATTCGACTGGTGTGTGGTACGCTGAATACATTATACTTATTTATATACCTGCGCAGAGTGCACGGAGGTGAACCTTTAATACAAATAGGTACGATTACCGTTCTATAAATGCACAGAAAAATAGGTAGAATGTATTTTTATAAATTCAAGCGTCGAACATGACGATAAATAAATTACTTCGGAACATAAGGCATTACAGACACCAATGTAGGTAAGTACTATATTTACGTACAAGCGTATACGTAAAGCATACATGCACACCATTCTATTGAATAAACTCTTTTTGAAAAAATAATAATGAAAAAAAAAAAACAAATCGCCTTCATCGAACGTGTATCAATGTCAAGTTTGAAGGTTCGTGCATTGAACATTTGATCAATAATCTTTCATCAGGTCTCACGCCTGGTTTATCGCTTTTTGCGAAGAGACAAGACCGCTCCCAGGCGAGATTTCACAGTTTGGGGATGAAGAAATGACTCCTGTGTCATAAGAAGTCAAATACAGGACCAATTAAATTCACACAACCCCAACAACTGGGCCCAAATTGACATCCTGGCTGACTCTTCAAATCAATTACTCGTTCCAGCCTTGTGCAGTAAAAAAATTCAATCAACCGGTTGGAATCCTCCATCCTTATCTGTACCCCTTACCCAACCAGCCCTGTGCCTTCGTCTCGTTATCTGTGACACCCTTGGCTATCTCTGGAGATAAAAATTTCCAAACAACAAGACACGTAGGAGGATATGCACAAAACACAATTCAAACAACAAATCTCACACAGGTATTCAGAGCAACGTGATTATTGATTCTTGGAAATGGAACCCTCGCAACAGAGAACCGATACTGTCGTAGTTGTACAGTCGTACGTAGTTTCGTATTGTTTCGTGCTGAACGTGTGCGAGACATCAAACCGCCAAATATTAATCTCATTTCTCCGCATCCTGTTTTTTTTTTTTTTCAGCCTTCAAGTATGATGACGACGCGACGTATTCTTTTCAACAACTGAACACCGTTAGGTATATATGTTAACAGCCAAAGTTACTTTGGCAAAGCTAAACATACATATTCACGTAGAAAGTTAGAGCTGGAGGCATGTGATGGTGGTGAATACTTGTTTTATTCTGCGCGATTTTCATCTCTTATTTTTTTGTTCAAGAAAACCAAAATATTGAACAACGGACAACTGAAGAACAGCTCGAGGGCATTTTTCTCGACAATTTCTTCTTTTCTTTTCCTCAACTTGCATCTTGACAAGATTTCTTGATGGGTGCTGTTTTTCTCTCCGCGTCTATCGTCAAGTCGGGCTGTTGCTCTAATTCGATGACGTATGCTATGGTTTAGAATGGAAGTAGAGCTGGAATAGAAGAAGGGTACGCGGTTTCGCGATCGCCGGCACTCGACTGCGGGAAATATGGAAGGAGGCGCTGGTAAACGATGTCGACATCGAGATTATATGGCTATAATGCACTGCATAGAAGAAGTATACAAACGTATTGTACGAGTAATAAGTATACATGTAACCGACGTGTAACCGGTCTATTCGATATTTTGTGTACATTAACTCGATCGCTCGGTTATGGCTTTGCACAATAAACGACGACGCGGCTCGAACGGCCCGGCTCGGCTTGACCGTGTTTCTGTTTATTGTTTTATGTCGTATTATGTACGTGCATTAACGGCGCGTTCGTCAAAGATAGGCAAAGGGTGAGGTGTGGGTGGCGTTGAACTGCACTGGGTGGCCTGGATGGGTATAGGTAAGCGATCGGCTGGATGCTTGGCCGGTTGAGACACTTTGGTAAAACAAAAAGTCAAACAGACAAATTCGTGAAAACCGACTTGGGAGTGTTTGTTGGTTATTTTGCAATCCGTATTTAAGCAGGTATCGACTGCGAGTGTGTGATCAGAACCACGGTTCGAGGAAATGATAAAGAAAGGTTGGGTTTTCCCGAATTCTAAATTGTTTCCATCAAGTTTCGCTAAATTTTAAGCAAAAAACCGCAAACTAGACGAATCAGTCACTTACGATATTCCAAAGGAAATGCAAACATAATATGAAGAAAATTTGTAGAAATTATGGAAACCAACTTTAATTTGGAAATATCACAGAAAAATTTGTAGGAACGATAAGAATATTGAAAGAATTTGTAGGAATTATGGACATATCAGGATGAAAATTTACAGGAATTGAGAGAATATAATAAGAAATTGTAAAAATTACGAGAATTTACAGGAATTATTTCACTTTCAGGAATCACAGGAATTGGCCAGGATCGCAATTTTGCAAAAAAAAATCCATGAAATTTATGGGCAGACTTCACAAGCTTACAGGAATTATAGGAATGTTATCAAAATTCTGGCGGCATTGCAGGAATACACAAATCTGCAGGAATTGTAGGAATATTACAAAAATTCTATGCGAATTACTACAGGAGGCTGTAAAAATCAAAGGAATATTGGGAGAATTTGCAACAATCTTACCAAAATTGAAAAAAAAACACGGGAATTTGTAAGAATTATGGGCAAATACCCTGCATGAATTACAGGAATATTGTCAAAATTCTGTCAGAATAGGTAAATTGCGAGAATATTACACAAACTTACAAGAATTGCAGGAATATAACAAAAATTCTGCAAAATGCTTGATAAAATTACGAGAATATCACACAACCTTTAAGTAATTATGGGGAACATCACAAAAATTCTGCAGGAATCACAAAAATTTGGAAGAATTACCGGAATGCCGTGAGAATTTGCATGAGTTGTAAGAATATTATCAAAATTCTGTCAGAATTGGAAAACTATAGGAATACTGCAAAAACCTACAGGAATTGCGGGAATATTACAAAAATTCTGCAAAATGCTTGGAAGAATTACGGGAATATAGTGGGAATTTACCTGAATTACAGAAAGAGTACTGAAATACTGCTGGAATCGCAGGAATATTATCTAAATTCTGAAAACGCACGGGAATTAATAAGAATTACAGGAAAATTACCCAGCTTGAATTATGGGAATAATTATCAAAAATTCTGTGAGAATTTCGGGAATATAACACAAACCTGTAGGAAATACAGGATTATCATAAAAATTCTGAGGGAATTACAGGAGTTTGCAAGAAATAAGGGAATATGGAGGGGATTTGCAGGAATCTTACCAAAATTTTGAAAAAAGGATGAGAATTTTCAAGAATTATGGGCAAATGACCCTGCATGAATTACAGGAATATTATCAAAATTCTGTCGGAGTACCGAAATTGCAGGAATATTACACAGACTGTAGGAATTGCAGGAATATCGCCAAAATTCAGCAGACAGCTTGAAAAACTACAATAATATTACACAATCCTAAAGGAATTACGGGAATATTACCAAAATTCTGTAGAAATGATAGGAGTTTGTGAGAGTCCAGGGAATACCGCGGGAATTACAGGAATATTTACGAGATTTGGCACGAATTTCGAGGAATTGACCGGAATTGCTACAGTATTACAAGACTTGGTAGAAAATTTTCACTTTTTCGCAGTAGATCATCCGTATTTTCCTAACACAGTTTCTCACCACTTTTTAGCACAGCTGCTTCGTTTCAAAACCCTTTTCACGTTTGGAATTAAGGCACAAAATCGTTCAAATCGTGTAGCCGTAGTATCTGGAGCATATTTTTACATCGTGCAAGAAGATGACACAGCATCTTGGCGCAGCCTCTCTCCCCCCCCCCCATAAAAATAACGCTACGTCTATGTAATTTCACATTTTCATCTTCTTATATTGCGATCTTTCATTTTAAAACCACCGTAATCGACTGTGAATGGTTTCCGCAACAGGTTACGCAGCGCATACTGCACTGTGACATGGCAATGATACATACACGGTACACTCGGTGCTCTACCGACTACCCTACCGTCGTCCGCCCCGCTTATAGGCCGAAGTTGTACAATACAAAGAGCGTATATACGGCGAGAACGATACAACCTTGGAAAGCACCGCTAACGCAGCAGCGAGTAGATTGATTGTGAAACGCAGCGCAGGCAGAACGCCGTAGCGGTGAATTTTTTTCGTCGTCGAGTTGATGTTGAGGTTGACATATACGCTGGCACAGCTCGTCGGTCGCGCCGCCGCCATCCCGTTACCGTCGCTCGTACACCGTGTGCTACAATTTATCAACGTCCATTTGCTGGTCCTGCTGCGAGCCGGATGTCCTTGGGTTTGACTTTGCGTTCAGCGTTTTATTAAATTTGTGCACCGGCGCTGGTTTGTAACACTAACGCTGATGGCGCTGCCGAAGATACGCGGCGGCGCTAATAAATTCATCTCTCGAGCAGGAAAATTGGTCGTTCAACAAATACCGCACATTTTGTCGGCGGTCCGGAATAGCCCTAGCGAGTATCGTCGCAGGTAGTCGACACGGCGGAGACGGTAGGGTACCGAGGTGATACGAAACGACGAGGCGCGCGTTTATGACCATAGAGAAAACGAAAATCGTGTATCAGCATCTCGCGACCTACTTTAATACATAAACTTGAACTTAATGTCTGACCTAGTATTGCTATTAGTCTCGCGTGCGAGTGCCATTCTTCTGTTCGACGAGTACCGACGCTCGGCTCACGCTCACACACGGTCTCAGATCGTGTAGTTCGTGCATCATCGATTTGCCATCGTGTCTTGGGGAACTGCTTACAGTTCCCTACCTGGCATGGCGCTGCCTGCTACCGTATCGCCGCTCAGCGTGCATTTATTTTATCCCGAAGAAGTTTCGCTTTTTATTGGACAAGTTCCGTTCTCTAAGATTAGCTTAATTTTCACCCTCGGGGCATATACGATACCAAAGATCTTCTTGCGAATTTTGTAGCTGCTGAGATTTTTTTGCGGCTGGGCTATTTCGGTTGTAAGAGAGCAGCTTCGTTATTATTGCGAAACGACATACAGAATAATTCGAACAATTGGACTAGTTCGAGAGAATAAAGCGCAGACATCTCGCTGCGTCGACCCATACCTCGGTCCAGCACCACACATTCCAGATGTGACGACCTTTGAGAACATAACACGTGCCACGCGCTGCCCCATAGCCCATGGTCGAGGGATCGAGAATGCAATTATACAGCCATTTCGTTATTTTATGCACCGGCTGGTTGAGAAAAGAAAGCCAATGAACTGCGCTCTAATACGACGTTACGTTTTTTTTTTTTCACTTACCGAGATAACTGGACGTACTCGTGCATGTGTATATGACTCATAAAAAAAAAACACTACAAACGTGAAAACTGTACTCGGTACGTTTTCTCGTTTCAATGGACGTTTCGCCTTCGTAGTACACAGTACACGCTTTTGCCAAGACAGGATAAACAGTATTATCTGGTTATTTGCATGTCATCGTCGAAGCGGCCAGATAAACCTATTAAAGCTGTGCCCGCAACGTCGCGTCCAGTCTTTGTAATGAGCTCCGATGGTCGATGAAATTTTATGATCTGGATACGCGCGCTAAGTACGTACTCTTTACGTATGTCTTATAGATACTTAAACCGACGGTTTGAAAATGACCATATAGCCTATTCTCGGTTTAAACAAATGGTAGGTATTCTTGGTAAGAATCGCTTCTATCGAGCAACCGACAAACACGCTATGTTATCTGGGATCAATGCGCGAATTAATACATATGTAATTCCGTACTCCACATATCGCGTTACGTAACTCGCGAGCAATGACGCATAGGGAGATATTTTTGCACACAGGGTTAAACCGGATATGAGGAATAACCAGATATGAAAATTATCTCCCTGATCAAGATGTCGCAAATTTCTAAGCAGTGAATCAGCGCAGATGATCATTTTGGAAAACTGTATGTTGTACCTACATACATAAATTCTGCTGAAGTACATACAACTTACGTTGAATTGAACTGACTGCGGTATGTGTTGGTAACATTGCTAGCATTTTGATATCCCGCTGATAACCGCAGAGTGATAACGAATGCGTACTCGTGCTCGTATTTCGGCGTTATCGTACGAGGATAATTTACGTCGTTATTCGTTAATTAGCGTTCGGTTTGTTTTACTGTCTTCGTTTCCTTCTGACAATCACTTTCGATTGAGTTTGAATTTCGCCGTAGATATACGTATAGGTATGTGCCGTGGTATTTTGTTTTCTTTGGCGAGCTGGGCGCCATGCTCCGCATCGGGCTTCGAGTGTGCATGATTTTATTTCTTTTCTGCGGCAATGCTTTCTCGTATCGATAAAATAGACGAATAGAGGCTCTTGGTGGGTAGACTAAAACATTACTGGATTGTGAATCACGATAGATTTTTCTTGTTTCGATAGTTTGATTGTTTTTTTTTTCAGTTTCGAGAAGCTCGTCAATTTTCGTTAGTTATTTGATTGTGATGATTCGAGCGATGATGCTTCCTCAATCCTCATCTCTATAATTTTATCGAATTTTATTTTGACAAAATTTTCGATTTCGATAAATTTTTCGATTTCAACAAAATTTTTCAATTTCGACAAATTTTTCGTTTTCGACAAATTTTTTCGATTTCGACAAATTTTTTAATTTCGACAAAATTATTCGATTTCGACAAATTTTTCGATTTCGACAAATTTTTCAATTTCGACAAATTTTTTGATTTCGACAAATTTTTTAATTTCGACAAAATTATTCGATTTCGACAAAATTTTTCAATTTTGACAAATTTTTCAGTTTCGAAAAATTTTTCATTTTCGACAAATTTTTCGATTCCCACAAATCAACTCTTTTTTTCTATTTTCATGATCTGACTAATTTTCTGAGTTTGATTACCATTCGATTGTTTTTTTTTTTGCTTATCGAATTTGATAAAATTTTTTATTTCTGTAAGCCAAAAATTGTTTCGATTTTCAAAAAAAAATTTTCTTTCATTTTGATAATTATTTCATTAATTTTTGACTTTGATAGCTCAATTACTATAATTTTACGATTATTCATTTTCATTTTCACAATTTGATCTAATTCTAAATTTTAATTAATTAGACTGATTTTTTCAGTTTCGATGAATCGATTGATTTTCATAACTTCAATGATCTGATCGATTTTTTGATTTCGATTTTCCAATTTAGTTTTTGTCTCCAAAATTCGATGACATTTTCGACTTTGAAAAAATCAGTTGGGACTGGTACGAGTAATCTGTCTAATTCGATTGATTTTCGCGATTTCGATGCAGCGAGTTTTTGGTCAAAATGTCGAAAAAATTTCGATTTTATTCTTCAGTTTCGAATAATTTTTCGATTTGTTCGAACCGATTTATTTTCAAGATTTCAATGATACAATAAAGTTTGCTGATTTTGATGAATCGATAGATTTTTTCATTTCGACAATTTCATCTGATTTCGTCCTTTTTACTTGCGGAGAATTCAAAAACTTTTCAATTTTGACAGCTCAATAATTTTTCAATTTCAATAATTCGATTATTTTTTCGAATTTGATTATTCGAATAATTTCGTGATTTCCGAGATCCGATTGAGATTTTTTTTCCGTCGACAACTTGATCGAAATTTCAATTTCAATAATTTGATAATTTTTTCGAATTTGATTATTCGAATAATTTCGTGATTTTCGAGACTCAACAGGGATTTGATTTTTTCATTTTTTCAACAATTTGATCGATTTTTCAAATTTCAATAGTTTGATTAATTTTTAACAAATCGAAATAATCCTGCATGCTCATCAACTTCGAAAAACCTATCTTATCGATTTCGATTTCCAATGACAAAAATGCTCATTTTCTAACTTGCTCCGAATCACGATCCACTTCACGAACTTCTCACCCATTCAACTCTATCTCTCCATAGCACCTTTTTATCAGCCACAATATCCGCATCTTAATTCCACGTACACCTTCAACGCCATCTCGAGCTCATCGGAATGGACAATTTTTACACCAAACATGGCATCGATATCTACACAAACGCCGTGCTTCACCTCCCACACATTTTACTTCAACACTCCTTAAGGCGACGTCAACCAGTATACCTTTCGCGTGTGTACTCATTTCTTTATCTGCATCTTCATCGAGCACGATATCCGGCCGACACGTACTACGTATAGTCCTTCTAACACGCGGTTACTCCACGTCCACCTATCTACGTGTACATGTTATGCCACGGAAAAAATGCCATGCTGCAGTGGCGTATTTGTGAAAAAATTATAACTAAACTGCGAGCTAGGTATCGAGAAAGGGTTAACGCAGAACACCACTGCGATAACCTCGTTTCTTTTTTGTAGATATAGGAAGAAACAAGAAGCGCGTCGATAGACGACGACGACGGATATCGTTATTAAAACGAGCATCGAACCTTGTTGGAAAAAAAAAAAAAAAACTTCAAAACGCTTCATTGATTCAGCCCAACGACAACCAACACCGCGTGGTTCGGTTCGAGTCGTACCAAAAATGTTTACGAACGATACGACGACGTATTTTTCGTGTTAATTTAGTATAACAAAGTGTTGCAAGGAATACCAGCCTTGTCAGAGAGTCCGTCTTAGGAGTTTTTCGAGCAGGCATATATTAATACGAGAAGAAGAGCCTCCATTATTGATATCGAAACATAACGCCTACCTCCTTGTTTGGAGATCATATCGTGTCCAGTCCAGACACACCGATATCATCCGAACGCGAGTACATTTCGAAAGGTGAATAAAGCGATAAAACGAGATGTACTAGCCTTGGTTATTGTAAACCGACTAGTAAATCTCACCTTGGACCTTGGCAATAATGATATTATTATAAAAACCGGGCCAAGCGATACATAATTTTACACTTCTCGTATCATGGTGCAAAATTCTCTACCGTTTGTACAGTACACGAGTGCGCATTCACCTTTTTCGCTCGTTTGTGTACATATTTCGCGATTACTACACAAAAAAAAACCATCGTCGTCATCGTCGCCGTTGTACGCGTATTATTGCCACACTATACTATTTGTATACTACGCTATGTTGGTACGCGGAACAGCAATGAGCAAACGCGCAACGCAACGACGACGTCGACGCGACAGCACGTATCGTATTTATAGAAGATTACGCGCCAATTTGAAATTCACCTCTGATAATCTGCACCGTTGCGATATTACGTGCTCAGCAGGCCATATATACGCCGCTGAGGCAAAAAAAAGCACCAACAACAACACCGCGTATACAAGCTGTTGCATATTAGAATGCACTTTGTACCATCTCCTCATCGTTGTTGTTGTTTTGCTGGCTACTTCGACACTACTGCGCGATATTCTTCTTCTTCGTTTATTATTCTTCGGAAACTTTCGTCGTAAATCATCCTCCTTTCTCTCGGAGCGAAAATAAAAAATAAAAATAAAATGTCTACGCGTCGATCGAACCTTATTATATGGTCATCTATAAGAAACACTATATCCTCGCGGATAGCATCGCGTCGCGAACACACTGACGATGGCGGATCGTTTGCGAATTATGCGAAATGATCGCCCTGTCTCGCCTTTTTCACCCGTCTACTTTAATAATACTCGGCTGAAACTCGATACGAGCAACGTATAGCAGCGCCGTACTCGCTTATAATACTCGTAAAAACCGGTATCGCGCCATAAAAACGATCATAAAGTGAACGAAAACCGCTATCAAAGCCTCCATATATACGAGAAAAAACACAACCGCAGTGCGAAAAAATCGTCGATGAAGAAAGAGAGAAAAAAAAACCACGCAAAATGCTATTAAAATTATAATGCTCGCCAAAGCAGAGAAGAACGACTGCTAGGCCCTAATCGTATCGCAAGTGGATACACGTCGTTTCGTTTTCATCAACCATCGAACATGCTGTCGAAAAACTTTTCAATTGCGTGAGAGATTTTTTTCATAAAGTAAACAGCAGAGTGAGGAAAATTTTCTCGAACATAGAATAAATTATTTCGCATATTGTTCGATGTTCCGTTGCGACGTGAAATTTACATTTTTCCCTCCATAACGTATAGCAAGGTCGCCTTACGAATCAGGAAAAAATTCAGCATTCGTGAAGAAAAAAAAAATTTCTGGACGTGATTGATGAATTACACCTAAACGCTGTCAAAAAAATTTATCAATCTCCTTTCCTGGAAAGAATTTTTTTCTCGACTTATTCGTGTTTTTTTTTCAATTTACATCTGCCCATTCGAAGCTCCTGGCGCTGAATCAGCCCCCCTCTCGAAATTTCTTTGACATAAAAATCATCAAGCCTACGAGGGCATCCGCAAAAACACGTCGAAAAAAATTCATTCTCGACAAACGGTGATTAATTAGCCGAAACGACGTAAGCTCATTACACCGCAAAAGGGAACCCTACACGAAGGGTAAACGTAAACACGACGGTTAATTCCTCCTCATCCCCCGCACGAGAAATCGCCACGACCACCAGTCATAGCCAGCACTCGAGTCCAGACCAGCTTTATTTTTCAATTAAATTTCTAATTAGTGCGGGGCAACAAATTCGTGGTGTGGCGACTGGGCCAGCGAAGGTACCACCACGTTAGCTACACAAATACACATAATACATGTTACTCTGCCGAATAGTATATTATAGGTACCTACTAGGCGCTCCAACAACGAGAAATGGGCCGAACGACGAACGTACGCGAAGGGAGATGCGAACAAGGCAAACGCAAAGGCCGGCACGCCGCAAAAAAGCTCGACGAAAAGTCCTCTCTATTCTATTTCCAAACAAAGGTAACCTACCGACTACCTCCGTCGAGAGTTTTACGATATATATACGCGCCAAGGCGAAACGAAAGCGTAGTAATTGCGAATTTTCAGCTTGGATTATATTCATTCGGCGAGGCGCGGCGCGCAGTTCGGCGAATGCGCACCGCTGAGCGCTTCCACCGTAAAAAAAAAAAACTCGCTACCGAGAGAAATTTCCACTCGATGGCAAAATTTTCCAGCGAGTTAGTGTTTTCTTTTTCTCTCTTATTTTTTGCTGGCGAGGGAGAGGGGCTCGCTGACGACGGTGTTTTGCTTGGTCTTGTTTTCTAAATAAGGTGAATGACGTAATAAACAACAGACTAAAAAGACGCCGGTTTTTTTTTTTTTTTTTGTAAATTGTCGCTATGACTTTTGGAAATTAACTGCTCTCGTTTCTTTTCCCAAAAATGAAAGATTTCAATTTGGTCGATTTATTGAAATCGATTTCTGCTAGATAAATAACGAAGATGAATTCATGGGAGAATAATAAAATTACTTAATCGATTTCTTCAAAAGGAAAAATTTCAGGAAATTGACACAATGGAGAAATTGGTCGAAAAAGGCATTCGATTGATCGAAATTGAAAAATAGCTCGATTTATAGAAGTCGAATGATTTACGTCAAATATCGATGAACTGAATTTTGAATCGATCAAAATCGAAAAAATCGAATCATCGAAATCAAAAAAATCGAATCATCGAAATCGAAAAAATATCGAACTATCGAAACTGAACAATTCATACAGCCAATCAAATAGAAAATATGACTAAAAAATTAATCGATTTGTCAATCTGTGAATATAATCGATTTATCAAAATCGAAATTTGATCGATTCGTCGAAATCGAAAAATAGCTCGATTCGTGGATGATGAAAAAAATCACATCGAATTTGAAAAATCGTGATGTTGAAATTAATCGAATCGACAACATCGAAAACATCGAAATGTCGAGGTACAAAATCATCGAATTAATAAAATCTAAAACCTCGAATAGGTAATCGACAAGAAAATATCGAAATTTCGAAATTTTTTTTTTTTTTTAATATTATGTATTTTATTATACTGCGCGTTTGTAATTTCTGAGATTTTTACGCGCAGGGGGGGGGGGTGGATGAAGGGGGTTAGATTTGATGCTGTAGTTTAAGGTCTTTTATTAGAAGGATGATTTTTTGCATTTTGGTTATTGAGTCTGGGATGGATGGGCTGTTTTCAGAGATGTTTAGGGTTATTCTTGGTTGTTTTACATTTGGGCAGTAGAAAAGAAGGTGTTGGGTGGTGATAGGTTCAGAGTTGCAAAACTGGCAAGTGAGTTTGGTTGTCCGGAGGTAGAGGTGGTTGTGGGTGAGTTTCGTATGTCCGATTCTGAGACGTGTGATGGTTATTTCGTCTTGTCTGTTGAGGTGTGAAATTT
>FIZT01028088.1:0-11057 GCA_900065295.1 Paracoccus marginatus | reverse complement strand
GGGGGGGGGGGGGGGGGGGTCCGAAAAAATTCGATTTTTTTCCCAAGGGCCACCCTAGTGTCCATAATGATGAATTTCTATAAATTCTGACTTTTTTAAAACCTGAAAATCGCCTAAAAATTTGTATTATTGAAAATAGTTGAAAATTAAAAAAAAAAAAATGAAAACAAAAATTTTAAGATTGAAAAACAAAAGTCTTTCAGCATAAAAAATTTCAATTTCTTGGAAGCTTTTTAAATATTAAAATAAAAAAATTCAAACACCAATTTCGAATTGAAACTCTTTAAACATTGAAAATTGTTTAAAAATTCAAAAAAATTATTTGAAAAAAGGCCAAGACTGAATTAAAAAATTGAAAAATTTTAAAAAATCAAAATTTTTTTTAAAAATTTAAATTTTTAAAAATGCTGAAAATTGAAAATTTTTTAAAACTAAAAATTTTCAAAAGTTGAATTTTCCAAAAAAAAAAAATAGAAACTTCAAAACTAAAATGCATTCTAAAAAATTCTAAAATTGTAAAAAACTCGAAAGGAAAACTTATTCAAAAACCACAAAATTTCAAGCACCAAAAATCGTCCAAAAACAATGAAAAAATTTAAATTATTTTGTAGCTTATGACTATGAAATTATTGGAAAACAAAAAATTTTACAATGCCTTAGGTGAAATTTTCAATTAAAAAAAAACTGAAATTTTTGAAATATGAATTTTTTTTCAAATTCGCAAAATTAAAATTTTCCATTTTTGAAAATCAAAAAATTTTGGGTACTAGGTAATTTAACTTGAAATGATCAGAAAAATATTAATTTTTCACCAAGATGATTCGATATAAAATATAAATTCTTTGAAAATTAAGAATATTAATTTTGAAACTCTTCAGAACTTGAAAAAAAAGTTCAAAAATTTAGAATGCTAAAAAAATTGAGTTGAAAAATTTGGAAAAACTTTACAACATTTATATAGGCACAAAATGCTGGAAGATTTTATAATTGAATATTCAAAATTTTCATTAAAATTAAAGTTTTAGGTTCCAAAATGAAAATTTTTCAAAAAAAGTTTATGGCGAAATTTCAAAAAAAAAATCAACCATTTTCTAATTGTCTTTCTCTACATAGTCATTGTTGTCGTGGTTGTTATTTTTTAACCTGAATTTTTACATCTACTTACATCAAAGCCTACCTTTTACCTAATTTTCCAAGACCGAGTTAAAATTCAATTCATTTTTGAAATAATGCTTCAGTTTTTTTCCTCCAAAGTTGGGAAATTTTTTCAAAACCTAAATGGCCTTTTTTCGGTAGAATAATTCAATTTAAAACGAGAATGAATAATTGAATACAGTTTAGATTTTTTCACTGGAAAAAAAAAAATTTCCAAGAAAATTTTGACCAAAAAAAAATTATTCGAGCATTCGAAAAAAGAACTAAACGAATCGCCCTTATCGTATAATATGATTTTTCCACATTATTCGCAATTTCAACGCGGATCACTCCCTAGATGACTCATTCAATTTTAGTATAAGACGCCCACGCGCTCTTTATTTCAGTTCGTTGCGTCGCCCAACGCTAGACTTTGCTCCGTTTGAATTTATACGAACGGGATAAAATTCGCAAAATGCAATCGATTTCATTTCTTTTAATTATGATTCATAAAAGTTGTTATCATATTTATTGGCAGACAAGAGAGACGATAAAAAGAACGAATTTGATAAAAATGCGTGTAATCAGCTGCATTGTAATTCGTAGGTCCATACGTAAATGAAAAACGTCGATAATTATTCGCTATAAATGAGACAAAAAGCCATTACTTACATGTGTACGTAAGTATACGGACGTAGACGTACGTACGTGCATACTTTTACGTATAGGTACCTACTTAGACTTACCGTAGGTAGTAATTCCATTAATATTACTTTTTTTTTTTAAGAGGCATTAGATAATTTCTATTTTAATGTCGATTCCAAGAAGTACACACATAATTCGTTCACGTACTCGTACGCAAATTTATCAACTACAGAGTTACTTACATAGATAACAATTTGAAAAGCCCGAGCCCGAGCGTAGCGTACAACACGTGCACTACATACGCGCCTCTATGTCGTGGGAATTTTCCCCCGCAAAAAAAATTAGAAACGAATGGAAAATTTGCAAGGTGAACTCATCAATGAAATTCCGCGAAAATGATTTCCTCGAGTACCTTACAGTACCCTTGAATAAAGGGGAAAAATTTACGATTTTTTAAAAAGTGCTTAAATGAAAGCAGCATCTACCTTTAATTATTAACGACTTACGATCGAACTATGCGATTTTAATTTTATGTAAATAGGACGACAAACGCTCGATAATGATCCGCATAAAAATGAAGCACGTTCGACATTAACGAGTTTCCATCCACTCGTAATGCAGGTATCTGTACGAATAGAGCACGCAAACATTCAAAAAATTCAGTCGAAAATTTTCAGAGCCACTAGAGGCGATACAGCTGATAAAATAATTTTCTATAACGACAGAAATTATCAAACCGTCATCGTCGACGCGATGACAATGCGAGAAAATTCAAACTCTTTATTTTGCACGGCGTTCGCTGGCTCGATCCATAAGGACCTTTGACAGCAGGTTCAACCATAAGCTGAAATTAAGGTCAACGGAATTGCCTTCATTTCGCCGTCACGAGCGTCGAATTTTGGCGAGCAGCTCGCATATAGTGGAAATATCGCGAAAAACCATCTTTCCTCAAGGTTGAAACTGAAATTTTTTTCGTGGAAAGGTACACTGCAGAGGACACACAGCACAGACATACGGGTGATCCCGACGCCATGCCAGACCAAAATTTATCGTTAGTCGTATGTTGTTCCATAAGCCGCCTAAGTGGTAAGTGTACGTCGTAATTGACGACGAAATTCGCGTTCAACGACGTAGGTACGTGTATATGGCGAATCGTAATCAAATTCAATAACGTTGAAAACGTCGTCGCAATTTAGTCGCTCGTACACGACGATTTTAAACCGCATCAATATTTTTTATTCTTTATTTTTCCAACGACTTGATTTATTTACGAGATAATGATGGTATACGTATCACGCTGCGCGTGCATTGGCGGTTTTTGTAAAACATCGGTACTTAAAAATTGGTGAAAAAATTCTTCCAAAGTCGTATTTTTTTCAAAAAGACATTAACGAGCTAGAAGAATAACGAAAGATAATTGCGGATGTGCCCTGAAATGTGGCAACATCGCTGGCAGTGAGCAGTTGACTTCTGTTTGTTCACGCCCTTTTATTATTGTTCCAATGCTGCGTCTATTCTAGCTGCAAACAAAGGGTACGACGGCGATTTACCAAAGTGGCTGAAAAAGTTTGCCCAAGTGAAGGAGTGAGATACTGAGATAGGTATTAGGTACGTAGTCAGCGAATTCGAGGTTTATACGAAAAACTGAAAAAGTGGTGACTGGCCCAACCAATAAAGGGGACATTGAACAAAGCTCTACAGTTTTCCTTATTTCTAAACAGTTCTTTGAAATTTTCAATTATCAGGTCCAAAAAATTGATACGAATAACTTTATTTTTTAGGCAAAACAATGAAATAATTTTTCTCAACGGCAGACAAAAACTCAAAATGACAAAAAAGGTTTTTCGACGGTTAATAAATGAATGAAATACGCATCAAAAAAAAAATCTCGAGCGCAATGCTGCAAATAAGGAGGAATTCAATTTTTCCTGTTTTTTTTTACAAAATCAAAAAATACGAGGGAAAGGGAGAACTGTGCTAACTTTGTCGATTTCATATAGGATTGTCAATTTTCCCAACTTTGTTCTAACCTAATGGATTTATCAAATTTTTTGCTGTCAGTGTACTGATGATTGATTGATTGATTGATTGATTGATGATTAATTGATTATGAATTTTTTTTAAGTCAATTTTTCCAAAATTGGGTGATTCGTAAAATTCTTATACTTTGATTATTTTCTCAAAATTTTTTTAGATTGTTAAAATCTGTCAATTTTCAAGAATTTGTCAATTTCCAAAATTTGTCAATTTTCCAGAATTTGACAATTTCCCAGAATTTGTCAATTTTCCAAAATCTGACAATTTTTCAAAATTTGTCAATTTTCTAGAAATTGTCAATTTCCAAAACGTGTCAGTTTTCCAGAATTTGTCAATTTTTTAAAATTTTGTCATTTTCCAAAATCTGACAATTTTCCAAAATAAGTCAGTTTTCAGAATTTGTCAGTTTTCCAAAATCTGTCAATTTTCCAAAATTTATCAAATTTTCCAGAATTTGTCAATTTCCAAAATTCGTTAATTTTCCAAAACACGTCAGTTTTCCAGAATTTGTCAATTTTCCAAAATCTGTCAATTTTCTAAAATTTTGTCCCCAAAATCTGACAATTTTCCAGATTTGTAAATTTTCCAAAATTTGTTAATTTCCATAAATCTGACAATTTTTCAGAATTTGTCAATTTCCAAAATTAGTTAATTTTCCAAAATAAGTCAGTTTTCCAAAATCTGTCAGTTTTCCAAAATCTGTCCATTTTTCAAATTTGTCAATTTTTTAGAATTTGTCAATTTCCAAAATTTGTCAATTCCCAAAAGTGTCAGTTTTCCAGAATTCGTCAATTTTTTAAAATTTTGTCAATTTCCAAAATCTGACAATTTTCCAAAATAAGTCAGTTTTCCAAAATCTGTCAATTTTCCAGAATTTGTCAATTTCCAAAATTCGTTAATTTTCCAAAACGTGTGAGTTTTCCGGAATTTGTCAATTTTCCCGAATTTGTCAACATCCAAAATTTTTCAATTTTCCAGAATTTGTCAATTTCCAAAATTTGTCAATTTTCTAAAATGTGTCAGTTTTCCAGAATTAGTCAGATTTCCAAAATCAATCAATTTTTCAGAATTTGTCAATTTTCCAGAATTATTCAACTTCCTAAACTTTGTCTAACTATGTAACTTTTGTGTGGACGTTGAAGGCCAAGTAGCCGGGAGTCATTAAATAAAAAATTTAATCAATCAATCAATCAATCAATCAAAATTTGTCTACCTATCATAATTGTCAATTTTCAAAAATTTGTCAACTATTCAAATTTGTCAAAATTTGTCTATTTTCCAGATGTTTGTCAATTTTCTTGAAATTTCTTTTTAAGATTCGCAAATTATTTCGAATTTTCCTTTTCCATTTGTCAAAGTTTGTCAATTTCTCAAAATTTGTATATTTTCCTGAATTATCTATGTTCGTCAGTCTTGAGAAATGTGTTGGGTAATTTTTCGATATTGCCATTTTTTTTCAGTCGTGCGATTCAACAAAAAAACTGATAATTTGGTGATTCCTACATGGAACACCATTCTTGTGAAGTGAATAAAATTATGATTTCAAAAAATTAAAACAGAAAACTCGTAATATATTACTTAGACTTACATTATTACTTTCTCACAACACAGACGAGCATTGAATAAGAGGAAAAAGCGTTGCACATCACATATTATATAGGGGGTTCTCCTCATCGAGTTTTTTACTTGTTTATTTTTTATACCCATAATCCTACATTCCTACATAATACGTAAACGAGAAACTACAAAAGATCTACCTACTCGTATGTCTAGGTACACGATACCATAGGAATCTTATTAAGTATCTAATGGAATACTTTTCTTTTTTTTCACCACGAAACTTCAAATCAGAAATGTAAACATGGGAATCATAAAGAGTATACCTACGTACGGAGAAAATGTACGCGTTGAAAGAATTTTCTAAAATTGAAAGTTCGTTCGAATTTTCAAAACGTGCTTCTCGTTTAACAAGGTAAATATTATTAAACGAAAACAAATAGAAAAGAAAAAAAAATAACAAGAAAGACAGTAATGATGATGATAAGCGGTAATACTGAGCAAATAAACTCGGAAACTTGTTCGCGTCTTCTGCGGTGAACTATTGAATTATCGCAAGCAAATTGCGATTCATTCGACGTTCGCAATGTTACCTACCTACATAGTATATCGATCAAATCAAACTTCGCCGTGCTTTTGTGCTAGATTATGAGACCGGCCATATAATATCGCAAATTATTATCGCAATTTAGTACACATGATACGCTCCAATTTTAAGCAATAAAACAATGCCAAAGTTTCGGACCGCTTTGGTGGCGTTAAATTTACAACGCCGATGGTCGGTTTAGCGCTGCGCAACTGCGAATCGCATTTTCCGCCCAATATTTCATATGTAATGTTACATTTTGGTGGCTTGTAAAGCGTAATACGAGAACATATTACAGTTTCGGCTCGTCTGATTAAATTCTCAATTTCGCAGAAACGTACGAGGTGCATGGAAGTGGAAGTGGGGACGATATTATGGCGAAATGCGGCTTCCGCGAGGTTGTATTATTTAATCTAATGGCTGTTTACTTTTATGGATGGTATTTCGCCTTCGCGCATCGAGTTCGAGGACTAAAAATTTGACCATTCGGTTCAGCCAACTTCGTACAGTAGAGAAACAGACAGAAAGCGTATTCTGCGTCGAGAGAGACGAACACGTACACGTACAGTCGTACAAGGGTTCGTAAAATTCTCAAAAGATGAGAGAGAAGTTCAGTTACGCGTGAAACTTTCGCCAAGACCGTTTACCGCGTAAACTTCATTTTCACCGATTTCAACGTGACTCGCATCGATAAAATGGGCTTATTGGGGAGCTTCACAAATTTAGATTTTCATCTGTCAAAGTTCGTTTTGAAATCGGTATTTTGGTAAACGAACATCATTTGATTTTGGTACCGTGGGGAATGAAGCTCTTGAAACGGAAGTGACAAGTACATAAAAGCTCTACTGAGGAAAGGGGGCCATTACACATCTGGGAGAATTTTGCAAAAATTTCAAGGGACAATCGATTTGTGCTGATGAATAATGATTTTGGAGCGTTTGAGCGGTTTCTTACACCATCTCCTATGGATGTCATTTTTTTAATAAGAATTTTTCAATTTCAAAGGTCAATTTTGAATTTCGCAATTTTTTAAGATTTGAAACATAACTCACCAATTCTCCAAAATTTGGCAATTTCCATGATTTCCCGAATTTCCCAAATTTGTCAATTTTTCGTGATTTGTCAATTTTTTAAAATTTTCCAATTTTCCATGATTTGACAACTTTTCAAGATTGGTCAATATTCCAAAATTTGTCAATTTTCCGTGATTCGTCAATTTTTTAAAATTTTCCGTGACTCAATTTTCTAATGATTAGGCAATTTTCTAAAAATTTGTCAATTTTTTAAAATTTTCCATAACTCATTTTCCATGATTTGACAACTTTTCAAAATTAGTTAGTTTTCCTAAATTTGCCAATTTTTCGCGATTCGTCAATTTTTTTAAATGGTCCATAACTCAATTTCCCAATGATTAGGCAATTTTCCAAAATTTGACAATTTTTCAAAATTTGTCAGTTTTTTAAATTTTTGCCCTTTTCCAAAATTTGTTAATTTCCAAAATCTGACAAGTTTTCAGAATTTGTCAATTTCCAAAACTTGTCAATTTTTCAAAATCTGTCAATTTTTAAAAATTTTGTCATTTTCCAAAATCTGTCAATGTTTAAAAATTTTGTCATTTTCCAAAATCTGTCAATTTTTTAAAATTTTGTCATTTTCCAAAATCTGACAATTTCCCAAAATCTGACAGTTTTTCAGAATTTGTCAATTTCCAAAATTTGTCAATTTTCCAAAATAAGTCAATTTTCTAGAATTTGTCAATTTTCCAAAATTCGTCAATTTTCCAGAATTTGTCAATTTTCTAGAATTTGTCAATTTTTCAAAATGTGTCAATTTTCCAAAATTTGTCAATTTTCCTAAATTTGTTAATTTCCAAAATCTGACAATTTTTCAGAATTTGTCAATTTCCAAAATTTGTTAATTTTCCAAAATAAGTCAGTTTCCTAGAATTTGCCAGTTTTCCAAAATCTATCAATTTTTCAAAATTAGCGAATTTTTCAAAATTTGTCAATTTTCCAAAATTTGTCAATTTCCAAATTTTCAAAATTTGTTAATTTTTAGTCGTTTTGTAAAAATTTGTATTTTTCTTTTAAAATTTATACTTTTTTTCAAGTTTTCAATTTTCTACGCTCGTAATTCGTTAGTTTTTCATAAGTTTCAAGATTATCCAAATTCCAAATTTGTCATTTGTCAATTTTTTTAAAAAATTTCAATCTTTCTTCCATCCACTTCAGAATAATTTTTTTCTTGCATAATTTTTCAACTGCGTTTATTCATTTATTGAGTACGGTTTCCAAGTTTTCTCGTTTTATTTCTGTTTTTTTTTTTTTGGTCTGTCAACAACGTTTTCAACTGGTTTCCAGATTTTTTTTCTAGTTTCATTGATAAATAAGAAGTATTTAAATTTTTTGTTTTGTTGTTTCGTTGTTTCATCGATAAAACTTTAATTTTGTCCTCTAATAACGTCGCATGATAAATATTTGATTTAACAACAGCCAGCCTTGAAACCTTCAGCAGCGCCCACCGTACACATTTACGTAGCTCGAGAACGTAATTTGTATGGTTTGAATTTATAAAGCTTTATTCAAGCCTAAAAATTAAATTTTCAAATTTTAACATCCCTCAAATAAATTTTTTAGTTCCAAAAAAAAAAAAAAAAAAACTGTTCAGCGAAATTCTAATATATTGACTCGAAACCTCTAATATTTGCCTACTTTAGTATATAATTTCTCATTAAAAATCATATTTTGTTTTTTGAAAAAAATTTCCTGCCTTTTGCGCAGTTTCACCTTTTATTACCTTCGGTGCAATCGCAGGACTAAATATTTAAACAAATGCGTACGCGTGTATGGTTTTATTAATGCAAAAATTAATGCGTTTGAATAAAAAATTAGTTCACAGCAAACACATTTTCCCTACACAAACACATGAACAGAAGGTTAGTGTTCTGAATAAATACATTACATTTTCAGCAGCGCAGCACGATAAACCTAAAATACCTTCCTATTGTAGCATTCGTATTCCAACTCGCGTTCAATATACTTACACCAGTACTTATAGCACTGTCACGTATACATAAACAACATTAAAAGGAAAGACGATACGCGGAAAAGTGGTGTGGAACACACTATTTGTATGTATAGTTACTTAGTTATAATCTCTATGGCCTACTTATTGTTAGTTTTAAACGTATAATCTCGCGTTTCAAAAAAACAGCCAAATGCATAGTCCTATAATTTGCCTTTATTCAAATTTGAAATCCGAGGATTTTATTAGGATATATGAAAAATTACTATTGAGAAAAGTAGGCCTACATAATATGTTTCATTGCTATATGTAGGCCTAAGTATTTATTGAAACTGAAAAAAATTGAAAATGGAAAATTGAATTTGAAACAAACTGACTTTGTGATATTGAAAAAAAGAAGAGCTATTGAAATTTCAAATTCATTTCAAAGGAGGCTCTAATATACCCAGAATGAATTCCACCTCTTTTCTCGCCTTCTTACCAACTCACCTACTACATACCTACCTATTTGGAAATCATATAAAAACATTTATTATCGCAGATGGATAATACCTAGACCTACCTACGTGTTTTAGTACTCGTATAGTACCACGCGCGAATATTTTCGTAAAGATTAAAACGATCTGTAGAGAAAACTTCGCACGTCCTTGAAAACTGAAACTGAAAAAAATAGCTGGCAAAAGCGAACGAAATCGTCTTTCTAAAAATAATATTTTTTAATTACGAAGACGTTTTTGCACAAATAAACGAACAAATTTTCAACGCATCTGGAATGCAAAATGGCAACGAAAACGTAACGAGACCAACTTGAAATTCGAAAAAAATATACAACCAAGTATCTCGAGAACTTTTTTTTTTTTGAAAATTGCGAGAAAATCATCATTTGGCTACGAATATGGATTTTTAAGTTCCAAGAGCGACATAAATTGCTCCCCAAATCGAGTCTAAACACTTTGAGAAAAGACCGCATACTTTTTCACGCTGCACGAAAATACATAACCAAACTAATCTCGCCGCTCCTTACACGCTCCCCAGCGCCGGCTTATTCGCAATTTAGCCTCGCTAACGAGTAAATTTACTAGCGCGTAAAAAAAAACGCGTACAGTACGACGAAAGTTTCAAAAATATGGCTCCATATAAGCGATATAATAAACTGGCATAGTATAGAGGGCGGATTACGACCGGAGGAGGTGTACAGCGGTGAGAACGGAGGGAGGGAAAATGATATTTCGCTGCGATAAAATGGATGAACTTTCCAAAGCCGCAGGGGACACTGACAAAAGATTACCGCGAGATGACCGGCTCGCCTCTGCTTCAATGTACCACAGAGTATACAGACGCACTAGTCGCACCAAGTGCGAACTGCGAGGAGATGATTTGTGGCGTCGGTTTTGTACTCTTTGCACTTTTTTCATTTTGCCGCTGACGTGGACAAATTACATTTTTAATCTTATTTTAATTAAATCGTAAATTCGCCGATGATTGGCGTGGCTAAAGTGTGCCATCATTCAAAGGAGAGTGTGGAAGTGACGTGCGTTACGGGTTCGACTGTTTTGGCAAAGTGTTTTGTACGTGTAATTATCGAAGTTTGCGAACGGTTATCACGAGTGGAGTTCGGGTTTTGCATCGACCTTGGCGTCTTCTTCACTTTAGTACTACTTTTTTTTCAAATTTACTAGAAAATAAATAAAAATTCTCAAAAAACTTCAACTTTTTGGAATTTTTTATTCATTCATCATCTCAAATTCAAATTAGTGGTGCTTCGGAAATTGGAATACTTAGGTAGTACAAGGAAAGTACCAGAACTGACGTAAAAATTTTGGAATCAAACCAAGACAGATCAATAGAGGAGGTGAAAATATGCTTAAAACCAAAATTTGGGGTGCGATGCTCCCCCCCCTCCTGATTTTTGGGGAATTTTTGAAAATCGAATTTGGGCATACCATGCTGAAAATAGGACAATGTTACGAAATTGAGCTAGAAATCTGAAATTTGGTTTACCCCTTAATTTTAACCTGCCAAATCGATTGGAAGCGGTTTCGAGTCGTTCTGGAGCCTCCAGCGAATTTTGGAA
>FIZT01028084.1:0-12400 GCA_900065295.1 Paracoccus marginatus | reverse complement strand
CTCGACGCGGAGAAAACAACACATCACTATTGCCTTCATAATTCCTCTAGAATTTTTCAAACGGAATCGACTCTCACGTCAGTATGCTTGAAAGTCATTCAACTGAACACCGAAAACCGAAATCAGATCACTTTGCGTAAAATTCCAAAAATTGAATTTTTACCTGGAGAATTTTGAGTTTCCGGGGTGAATATTGGTCAAATGAAAATTCCGATGCCAGATTCGATTTTTGCGGGTTAAACAACCCCCTTGTAGAAACTTTTCGCGATATTTTTGGTTAAACTTGAAAAATTAGATTTTTTGACCTATTCTTTTTTGGAAATACTTACCTACAGGTAAAAAATCGAATTTTTCAGGTTGTAGGGGTCAATCGACACGCTGAATACGATTTCGGGGCTAGTTTTTTTATTCGATTCCGTGCACTACCAAAAATCGCCGATTCGAAGTTTCCATCGTCCGCCATAGGTGTGAAAATCACCCTACACCAAAATTAACGCCAGATTCGTGTTCTACGACCCAAAATTAGTGAAGAGCCGATATTTTTACGATTTCAAAATTTTCGACTCATAAATTACGTTGCATTTACCCCGAAGAGAAACGTCGCTTTTCTCACGAGGTTCACGTGGGATTATTGTGATGTCGCGCGCGTTAAGCAGATTGAAGCCCGGGCCTCGGAACGTCGAAACGGGCCTCGCGTTGTATTTACCCCGAAGAGAAACGTCGCTTTTCTCACGAGATTCTCGTGAGAGTATTGCGATGTCGCGCGCGTTCAGCAGGTTGCTCCTGGGGTACGGGTTAATACGCAAAGATCGGGCTGAAAATTTTTCTGTGCCATATTGGGATATAGTATTCCAACAAATTTAGCCCTGGCCTCGATAAAAATTCAAAACTTTGAAAATGAGTGCCACCAACCTACACGTTTTTCATAATTTCGAGCAGAAAATTTTAAAATTTTGAACTTGGTGAAAGTCTTTATTCAAATTTCATTCATGCGGTTAGTTTTTCTTTGAAGATTTTTTGTGTTTCCCAAAATGTAATCAGGTTGTATGTAACTACCGAAAAAAAAAATTTTCTGGTTAAAATAGGCTTTTTGTTGAGTAAGCAAAAAATGAAAATTCGGCTTTCTGAAGTCCAAGTAGGTATCTAGCGAGTATAACGCAAAATACTTAGTCCGAGAAACGTGAAACGTTTTTTTTCTCACCGTTGCGAAGGAATACGTCGCCTCCGGAGGCCACTTTTTCGTCAATACTGCGGTCGTAGATGCACCAAATCGACTAGTAGAAGAAAGCAAGCAAATGGCTAATATTTGGGTCAAAATGGTTTACGTTTCGAAATCGACCGATAGCGGATTGAAGACTACTCACGGAACGGCTATTTTAATGAGTAATTTTACCGACCTTTATCGACCTTTAGAATCGAGAACGATGAAAGATTATTGCTCCCAAAGTCTTTGCAATCGCGAGCTGGCTCTAAAATTTAATCGAATCGGAAGCGAAATTCGTTGTTGTCCGATCAATCAGTCAATTTTAGACATTTTCGACGTTAAAATGGATGGAGAAATTGAAGATTTACTCTTTCCCAACGTGTCAATTTCCGACGGCCAAGGTAAAATACCTCGCATGAAAAAATAGAAATTTCAAATCGTTAATATTGGGCCATTTTTTTTTTTTTTTGCAGAAATATTATCCGATTCAGTCTCACTAGAAGAAGCAGGTAATCTTTGATTTATTGTTCAGCCATACCTATTCGAAAAAGCATAGCTAACGTAGGACTTGCGCGATTACAGCCGCATCACTTCGAGAAATTGAACCAACGGATATGTTGCCTCTGATTTTAACATACAATCACGACTACAAAAATAACCTCTTATTTCTTTCATTTCCTACAAGCATTGTTAAAATTGAAACAAAGGATCGAAGAATTGTGCAAGGCTCACAATTCGCCTCGGGATCGTCGAAAATGAACATGTTTCTTTGTCCAAAGAATCCAAAGGAAATATGTCTGGTTCCAAAAATTTTCGAAAGACATGAACCTTTGCGATGTACCAATGCGGCAATCCCAATTATACGAGAAGAGGCTGGAGAAAATGTCGAATGTGGATCAGAAGGCAGAAGTGGTGTGATCCGTAGCGTCACTTACAAGGTGAGATCGACTAGAACATTTTAAGCGAATCCGAAAAATGGAATCTAATCGGATCCAAAGTGATCTAAACAAATCCAGTTTGATAATCGGATCTAAAAAGATCTGCAAAAGTCCCATCAAATTCATTTCTTCCATTTCAAAGTGAAAAATAGGTATCTACCTACAATTACATTCATGTGGATTGCTTTTGATTCATTATTGCATTCCAATACTCGTAAGTATAGATAATTCATTTCATCCTTCCATTTTTCGGATTTAATTAGATCAATTTTTTTTCCGAACATTTCACGTTCTAAAATAACAGATTAAAACCCATTCCTTTATTGCAGGCTTGTAGGGTTGATCAGGTGAGTACATTTGGAATGAAAAAAAAAAAATGTCAAATCAATCTTCAATACGCATACGTAGATCACGATCATGTTTCTTTTTTTTTTTACACAGCTTTATTCCTTCGAATTGGGTGACACGAAATTTTATGAAGTTTGCTACGACAGAGATGAAAAAAAGAATTTATTCACACATCATCGCATATCATTTCCACAACTGATGCTTTCGAATCTACTGCTACGAGAGAGAGACATGAATCATTTTGACATGATGACAGACATGCTTGCACCAGTTTTGGATTCGCATGTAAGTAATAAGAGTAGCAAGAGCACCTCTGCTTTCCTTCCATTTAAATCATTTTGAGAATTTACTAACGAGGAGAATTCAATTGCAGGACGAAAATTCATTTCCTGATTACGAGTTACAAAAATTGGTGCCACCCGAAGATATGGCATTTGGTTTATGGAAAAAATCCACCTACAAGCGTATCAACGCTGACTGGCAACACAAAAAACTAACCCCTCTTTGGAATAAAATCAACGATCGTGTTAGAAACCACATTCTTTTGCAAACCGTTCGTCTTCGAGTTAAGCAGAACGCATTCCTTGATTTAATTACACCCTATAAAAAATCTGGCCCAACTGATATAAGAAATCACATTTACACGGGCGTGCTTGATCTACCATACAAGCCGCAAGACTCTACAGATAATCAAAAATCAAACATGTGGGTGAAGGTAATCGTCACCGATAGTATGAAATCTAGCGAGGCAATAGTCATCTTGATGAATAATTTCCTGGTTAACGAGAGTGAACCGCTTGATGAGTCACCGAGCTCTAAACATAATCTAATACGGGATTACTGTTTCCCATCTTTGTGCTCGAGCAATGTCGTCGATGAGTTCAAAGCTGTTGGCGGTCGAATAGCTTGTTGTCCTTTGAAGGCAGAGATAGCTGCACTATTTGGCATAGAAATAGACCTTGCGAGTACGGTGACGATGGCCATCCGTGGTATCAACTAAATATGAAAAGGAGCGACGCAACGATTGGCCAGATATGACAGCATTTTTAGATTACAAAAGTTATGTACCTCACCTATAAGTAGACTTTATTTATAATTTCCCTTCAATCAGTTTAATCGTAGAATTAAGTTCTTTTTTAGAATTAAAATTAACGTAAAATGGTAGGTAAGTTTATCTTACTGAAAAAGTAATGCACCTATGAGTAGGTATATATTTTTTTGTATAGTTTTCCCTTTAGTCGTAGAATTAAGTTCTTAAGAATATAAGTTTTCGTGGTAATAAATTTGGTATGTAAAAACTAGAATAAATTCTTGCCCGTCCAATTGTAATAGTCCATCATTCGACAATGTTTATTTAAATTCAGCTCATAAAGACAAGAACACAAACTCGAAAGAAATCCTGGTAGTGAGACAAAACCAAGACATATCGATAGAGTAGATTATAGTACCCTCATAGCCAAAGAATGAGCTAGAAGTCTAAAATTTGGCATGCACCTAGTTTTCGATTCGTCGAATCGATTGAGAGCAGTTTCGAGTCGCTCTTGGAGCCTCCAGTTAAGTTTAGAAATTTCAAGCATGTGAAAGATGCCCTGGATCGAATCGACAAAAAAAAAACGCCT
Organism: Paracoccus marginatus; assembly: GCA_900065295.1. NCBI lineage: Eukaryota > Metazoa > Arthropoda > Insecta > Hemiptera > Pseudococcidae > Paracoccus > Paracoccus marginatus. The sequence continues at coordinate 8,291 of FIZT01028084.1, read as the reverse complement.
AGGCATGATCGATGCGTGCTGGTGGCTTCCTCCATCGATTATGACCAGTTTTTTAAAAATCTGGAATTTCTGGTTCGAGACCAAAAATTATCCAGCAGTTATGAATAAAATGCAAATTCTCGAAATACGAACGTGTCGGCGAAATGACCTGAAATTTGGTATGTGCTCTTTTTTCGACTACCCAAACTGATTGAAAGCAGTTTTGAGCGGTTCTGCAGCCTCTAGCAAATTTTGAAAGTATCCAGTAACCCTAAGATCGTATTTTAAAATTCGCAAAAATGCAGCCTCTCAAGCATAAACGTGACCGATGCTTATAATGGGGGGGGGGGGCATCTCGATTGTTATATAACCCATTTTTTCAAAACCTGTTCTTTCTAATTCGAGCTGACAGTTTTTTACACAAACTTTTTATTCTTCAACAAAAAATTTGCCTCCAGAACCAAGAAATCACCTTTTTACAATAATCTTCGCACTTAAGTCAATATAATTTGAATTCGAAAAATTGGGATTCGAATTAGGTAGATGTTGTCCCACGATCGCGTTGAAATTCCATGCCCATACGAGAAGAAACTCACCGAAAAAAAAAATAATAAACTTGAACTGAGCGATTTTTTCTGGCTCATTCTTGAAAAGTACACTCGCGTTGAATTAAACACTATAGGTACCTACCTAATGTTGACCAAGAAAACGTCGATTAATGAATATTTTTATACGTGCATTTTGCAGTTGAATTAGTGCCACCCTGCAGCAGCCTGTATATCGTACATCGCCATCACTTTTGCCCGCCCACCTACCCACACTTGTGCAAATAAAAATAAATATCTTGAAAATACGCGTGTGTGATTGTAATCGTAGGGTTTTTCGTTTCGAATACAGACAACGAATTTTTTCAAAAAAATATTCCTTCGTACGTGTGCAACATGCTAGCATATCGCAATAGCTTGAAAAACACATTAGTCATAAAACTGCATTAAACATCTCACACTTCCTTTTACGCTTGAGTCTCGCAGTACCTCTACCTACATCTTCGCAACTATTCAAGATCAAGTGCCTTCACAGTCAACATCCTCCAGCAATACCCATTACAACTTACAAAATGTACAGATCGAGCGGAATACTGATTCTGAGTTTAATTGCGGTGATCGGAGTAGCGGAATGTGGAAATGAACAATGGAGTAAGTTTTGAATCTTCAGTAAAAAGTGGGGGGATGGGAATGAAACTGATATAACCAATATTTCGCGTAATGTTACAGGGATTGTGTTACCTGGAACAGATGCAGAAGATGAAGGTAAGAAATTTAGTTCACGAGACCGTTCATCAGCTACAACCTTACGAGCTAAACTCGTGGAAAAATTTTCAGCAGTCGAATCATTAGCTGAAATCACTTCCCAGGAGGCCCTCCCCTTGGTTGTATTTGAATCAACAAATAAAGAACTTCGAAGACCTGTCACACTAGTAGTAGCTAAACTTGCCAAAGGTGGAAGGTTTGCAGCGGGCACATCATTCTTCAGATGGGAATCATCCAAACAAATATTTCTTTGCCCAAGTAAACATCTCTCCACAGGGGAGGCGTGTCTGGCTCCTAAAACGTTCGAAGAATCGCAAGTATTGGAATGTGAGGAAGAGCCAATTCCAATTTTCAAGGAGGATTCTCCTGCAGTGAAGTGCGGTCCAGAAGAAAGCGGCATTGAATTACTGTTCGGGTATTCAGTAAGTAAAACTGTGCCCCTCGTTTTACTCCTTTTATTCTATGAACGAAAATAGGTAATTGAAACCAAATTTTTCCTATAGGTTTGTCCAGCTGAACAGGTCTGCAGATGAATAAGTATTTCTCTTTGGCGAAAAAATCATTCCAATTACTGTCGCAAATCACTATAACAAATTAAGTATTGTTAATTCCAGCCTTACACATACCGAACGAAATTCCTAACCGTGTATACAGTGTGCTACGATAAGGAGAAGAAAAAAATTCTGTACACAGATCATATGATAAATTCGGCGGGCCTGCTTTCACAAAAATTATTAGCACGAGAAAGAGAAATAACTTTCGAGCCTAGGCCGAGGGATGAAATTTATGGAGAAATTCCGTACGAATATTTCACACAATTTGCCACTATAGCTAAAGTATGAGATAACTCAAGTTTTATTTTTCATTCGGTTATAGTAGGTACTCTACTTACAAGCCCTATAGTTGTTGAGCATATGAACTTTTACAGACAAAACCGCACCACAGATTACAACGCTTGGTACCGATTGATGACTTCGCACTTGTCACAGCTAGAAAAGTCATCATCAATGAAGCCAATTACGCCCTACAACACAAAAACTTGCTCAAACCATGGAGGCAAATCAGGAGTCATTTAAGAGCGCACGCTGAAAAATTGGTAATTAAAATTTCATCGAAAAAGTTACTCTATAGTTGACACCTTGATAAATGAAATGTTTTCACCACTACGGAATACGCAGCTGGTTGAGCTTAGCGTGATGACCGGAGTGTTCGATATCCCCGAAGGTGAATTTTCAATCCCTGAAGGAACCGAAACGGCTAGTATTTGGGTCACGATGGTTTTCCACATGAAAGATCAACACAACAAAGGGCTGGCCATCTTGATGAATGATTTCATCGCAGAAAAAACGCAAGACATTGAAGAGACAAATGAGGTCGTCGCAAAGGAAAAGCAATACATTGATAAGATTTGTAACAATAAGAATTTATGTGCGCCTAATTTAACGAAGCTGTTCGATGGCGTCGGCGGGCAAGTGCGATGCTGCGAAATGACCGAAGCAATTTCCAACTTGTTTCTCCCTACAAAATATGCCATTCCGATGATGGAAGTTTTGCACATTGAAAATATTGTCGCTTAAACGCTGAGCCTAAACTTTTGGAGATTAGAGTTATCGATTCGTATATTTTCTTTCAATAATATGTGCTATGGGCTCCTTGAGTTTGTTTCACGACTGGTTATTGTTGGTGTCAAGTTAATTTTTTTAAGGAATTAGACGAGTGCGTCGGTACGTACATCAGCTGTAGAGTTCTATCTTTTCATAAACGAATATTGCTACTCACGAAATTTTTTGAAGCGAAACTTCTTTACGTCTGTTCCGGATATTTCGGGATGGGTATAGTTGGCAAGAAAAGTGCAATGCTTTGCGAAACTTCATGGAAGAATAATACGCTACAAGCTCTGCCCATCCGTCACCCTTACATGTGTCAACTGTCAAATGTCACAGACCGGTTTTTTCTTGAGTTTAGTCGACAAGATGAGTAATTACTGATTAGTGCTTACGTGAGATACCCATCCAGACACTCTCATATCGTGCCGTTTATCTCCGCTGATGCTGGACAGCGAGCACACTGCCTATTCGCCTATTTTAAGGGGCAAATAAAATTCGACAATACTCAGAATAAAGTCAATTTTGAAAAATTTGTCAATTCTGATGAATGACAGCTATAAACTTTTACAATTTTGGGCAATTTAAGTAGCAATTTTGGAGAAATTGGCAATCCTGAAAATTTTCACGGTTTTGAAAAATTCCACAATTTTGAAGAATTTTAATGATTATGAAATTTTTCGAATTTGACAGGTTTAAAAATTTTACAATTTTGAACAACTGAGCAATTTTTGAAAATTTGACAGTTTTGGAAAATTTATAAAATTCTGAAAAATTTGACGATTTTAAAAATTTTTACAATTTTGGGAAAATGGCAATTTTAGGAAAATTTAAATTTAAAAAAATTGTCATTGTTGAAGAATTTCAAAAATTTTGAAAAAATTGACATTTTTGACACGGTTGACAATTTAGTGATTTTTGAAAAATTTGACAGTTTCAAGATTTTTGAAAAATTTGACAGTTTCAAGATTTTTGAAAAATTTGACAGTTTCAAAATTTTTACTATTTCAAACAATTTCAGTAATTTTGGAAAATTTGGCAATCCTGAAAATTTTGACCAGTTTGAACAATTTGGCAATTTTACAAAACAACCAATCTTTGAAAATTGCAGCACAGGAGCTAATCAGTGAAAAAATTCACTGATACAAAAATCTGTGAAAATGTCACTGCAATAATTTCAGAAACTTTTCAATGATTTTCTTTTTTTTTTTACTGAATCATCAGCGAAAATTCGCGATGCCAAGCAAAGTGGCTGACATCTAGCGGAATTTCGCTTAAGGTTCTGAAACGGGGATGTTTGTGTTGATTTTTGAGTGCTTTATCAGTAGATATCCCCTTTTCAGTCGACCTGTCGACCAATGAACGAAGAGAATGAAGGCCAACACTAGCGAACCTATCGAACGTGGCATCGCGAATTCATGGAAACTATACTCTCGTCGAATGAAACTCTATCTAATGATCAATTGATCTTGACCAAAGAAACGTCGATTAATGAATATTTTAAAGCATTTTACAGCTCAACTGATGTCATCCTGTACATCGTCATACATTCTGCCTGCCCGCCTTTCCACACTTGCGCAAATAAAAACATATCCCGAAAGAATTACGCATATGTGATTATCATCGTAGTGTTTTTCGTTTCGAATACAGACGACGATTTTTTCTTAAATAAAATATTCCTTCGTACGTGACGTGTACAGAATGACATATCGCAGTAGCTCGAAAAACACATTAGTTACGAAACTACGTTAATCATTTCCTTCTACGCTTGAAACTCGTTCAACACACTTTCAACATTTGTTTCTACCTCAACCTACGTCTTCGCAACTATTCAAGATCAAGTGCCTCTGCAGTTACCGTCATCCAGCAACACCCATTACAACTTACAAAATGTACAGACTGTGCGGAATACTGATTCTAAGTTCAATTGCGGTGATCGAATTAGCAAAATGTGAAAAAGAACAATGGAGTATGTTTTGAAACTTTGGAAAAAAAAGAAAAAAAATAGGAAAAAAAATTGACAAGAATAACCAACATTTCGCGTAATTTTACAGGGTTTTTGTTACCTGGTACAGCCACGACAGACGACGGTAAGAAATCGATTTCTTTCACTCACCCATTCGTTAGTTATTATAGCTCAAAAGTCAAAACCTAAGCTCTAGGAAAATTTCCCCGCAGTCAAATCATTGGCTAAAATCACCTCCAAGCAAGCCCTCCCCTTGGTTGTATTTGAGAAAAATGAAAAACTTGCAAACCCCGTGGCACTAGCAGTAGTTAAAATCACGAATGGTAGGTTGGCATCGGGGACATCATTCTTCATGTGGGGATCATCCAACCAAATATTCCTTTGCCCAAGTATGAATCCGTCCACAAAAGAGGTGTGCCTGGCTCCTATGCGCTTCGAAGAATCTCAAGTATTGGAATGCGAGAAAGAGCCAATGCCAATTTTGGCGAAACGTGCCAGAGGTTCTTGCGGTCCGAAAGGAACCGCTGCTAAATTAGTATTCGGCTATTCGGTAAGTAAAAGTGAGCCACTCTCTTTGATGCTTTCATCCTACGAACGAAAATGATTGAAACCAATTTTCGCCTAGGTTTGTCCAGCTACAGAGGTCGGTAGATGAATATTTTCTTTCACCAAAAAACCATTGGCATATCGCGAATCGCTATCAAATATTCGTAATTTTTCATTTAGAATTATACGTACAAAACGAGGTTTATAGCAGTTTATTGGACGTGCTACGATGAAAATGATAGAAAAATTTTATTCACGGAGCATATGATTGATTCGGCGGGCCTGTTTTCGCAAGAATTATTAATACGCGAAAGAGGATTAAAAATCAAAGAGCCGGAGGATGAAGCTTATGAAGAAATTCCGTTGGAGTATTTTACAAACTTTGACGCTGTAGCTGAAGTATGAGACAAAACAAGTTTTATTTTTCATTCGGTTAGTCTAAAGTTGTTCAGTACATGAACTTTCACAGGAAAAAAAGCAATACAATTTACAACGCTTGGTACCGATTGGTGACTTCGCACTTGTCATGAATAGAAAAGTTACCATCAATGAAGCCAACTACGCCCTACAACACAAAGACTTGATCGATCCTTGGAATGAGATAAGAGATCATTTGAGAGCCTACGCCGAAAAATGGGTAATTGAAATTTTATCCAAAGAAAACACCAATTTGATCCTTTGACTAAATCAATTTTTTTCAAAAATACGAAATATACAGCTCGTTGAACCTATCGTGATGACTGGAGTGTTCGATATACCCGAAGGTGAACTTTCAACTTCTAAAGAAACTGAAATGGCCAACATTTGGGTAACGCTCATTCTCGACTTGAAAGATAAACGCAACAAAGGGCTGGCTGTCTTGATGAATAATTTCATCGTAGAAGAAACGCAAGATACAGAAGAGGCAAATGAGGTCGTCGAAAAAGAAAACCACTACATCGATAAGATTTGTAACGATAAGAATTTATGCGCGACTAGTTTAACGCAGCTGTTCGATGACGTCGGCGGGCAAGTACGATGCTGCGAAGTAACCGAAGCAATTTTCAACTTGTTTCTCCCTAAAGAAAAATTTTTTCCAATGAAGGGAGTTTTGCACATTGAAAATATTGTAGCTTAAACTGCCGGAGATTAGATTCATCGATTCGTGTATTTTCTTTCAATAATACATTTATGTGCGATGGGCCTTCCTGGCTCTTCGTCGTGTTTGTTTTACTACGAGTGATTAGGTGTTATTGATGCTGGCATTGTTTTTTTTTAAGGAATTAGACGAGTACGCACATTGGCTGTAGAGTTCCATTTTTCTATGTATAAACAAATTGCCACCCGAGGAATTTTTTCTGCTGTACCCCCGAAACGAAGAGTCGATGAGGAAAAAGCGTTTGATAAAATTATTCTACCTACGTGGGTGCGTTGAATTTCCTATAGGTGAATATCAGTTGATCCAGGGCCCACTCTAGCTGATCTCAAAATTACGATTTTCACCTCGTAGTAGGGAGTAAATTTTTCAACTTCAGGTAAACGGTCATTTCGAGCATCATTTAGTGTTGTGAATCGATTTCGCCATGAATTTTGAAAATGAGTAAGAAATAAAGATGAACAGTGCGTAGACGTTTTTGTATTATTTTGCTAAATTGGATTATTCAAGTTGATGGCTAAAAAATTTTAAAAGAGAAAAGTAGGCGGAATTAAAATTCATAAAAATTGACAATTTTCCAAAAAAAAAATCAAAATTTTCAAGAATCAAAAAAATTTAAAAATTCAAGAAAACAGAAGTGAATTTACCAATCAAGCTTTATGAAGAAAAAAATACTCATAATCGATTAATTTTTTCGAAGAAAAAGGGCTTCTTTGAAAAATTAAAAATTATTATTAGGACTTATAGGTATGTATATACAAATAATTTTTAAAAATAAAATCAAGTAAAAAATACAAAAAAAAAAATTGAAATTTACGAGAATAGAAAAATTTCAAAACTTCGAAAAAAAAACCGTAGTCAGTAGGTTGAAAACATAATAATTATGCACTACTTTTTTTTCAAACGGAGATAAGTTGAAACTTTCAAAAAAATGATGAATTGAGAAGAATTCGGAATAAGGGTTAAAAAATTGAGAAGACAAGAAAATCCTAAACGTGTACTAATAAGAGTAGTTTTGACCTCGAAAAAGATTCCGATGACACCTATATCCTAAAAAGATTAACCATGATGAGAAAAAACGTCGAAAAAATTTTTAGACCCACAGCACAATTAATTTGGGAGGGAGGCAGAATAATGTGTTTCTTCCTCAATTTTTTCGTCTTCTCCCGAATATAAGAAAAAATCTTACGTTTTTTTTTTAGATAGATTGCAAGGAGCCAGACAAACTTCATAAAATTTTTCACCAATTTTTATCGAGTAGGTAATGAGTTTTCAAGAACTTGAAGTATCAGTCATTTCGCGAAAAAGTTTCTAAAATACTGTTGCAATTTTTTTTTCAAACGCCTATATGTTTTTCCCCAATTTCGTTCAAACTGAATTAAGAAAGTATTTTTAATGATTAATTGAGAATGCTCCAAAAAAAATTCAGTTCCCAACGACCCGAACAAAGGAGCCGAATCATGAATTCTCTAAGAGAGGATTCATTCAAAAAAGTAATATTGCTCTTGGTTCAGTCAAAAAAAATATACTGAAAACTTGAATTTAAATTGAAAAACATTGAATAAACCTCTTGAAAAACTTTTTTCTTTGCCTATAGAATTTTTTTTTTGATTCAGAAAATAATTACGCTCTGAATTGAAAAACCGACACCAGATTCGGTTTTCGCGACCTCGAATTGGTAGGAAAAACATTATTGATCATTCAAAATTGGTCAGGGGTTCCAGTTATGGAAATTTTCCCACCGTCAGGGT
>FIZT01028066.1:0-14459 GCA_900065295.1 Paracoccus marginatus | reverse complement strand
TCTGCAAGTTTGAAAAAATTCGATTGAAAACTACAAAAAACAAAAATTTCAAAGGAAATCGATGTTTCACCCCCACAAAAGGGGTTAGAAGGGAGATTTTTAGACCATAAGGACCAATTTCCACCCGAAAATTTCAAAATCCGTTCTCAGGGCCGATTCACCATACTCAGTGGGCTATACCCTTTGTAAATAAACTGATGTATATTTTCGCGATCGAAAGCCACAGCTTTGAATTCACTAGAATATTGATTACGCGGATGGACGACAAACCGCGACCACGTGAGTACACGAACAAGCTACGACGCAATGCAACCGCTGCGCTGCAACTGCAAAATACAGGTCAAGTATTTTTAAAGAGCATTACAAAACGTCCTAAAAAGAAAATACGCGCAGACATTACCGCCGCTATAGTTCGACGTCGATCGCCCGCCGAGGAAATGAAATAAAAATCCAGTCACGAGCGGCTTCGCCGTTCTTGTTGCGTACCTAGAGTACACGTGTATATATAGGTACTGGTATATCCATACACAATGGTTGTGTGCTTCGCCTCGCAGAGCGGCATCGGCACGAAAAGCTCCGCATAGTACAAAAGAATAATATTGTAAAAGAACCGGTTCGGGTAAAAATTACACATAGATAAACAAAATACAGTATTACAGAGATATAATACACACGATGAAATTCACGCTAATTCTGCATTCGTTTTGTACTCCCGCTCTCGGGCGCCGTACCAAGAAAAAAGCGACCGCGAGTCCTGCGGTTATCACGATCTCAAATGCAGCTTTTTACGTATACGCGACGCCGCGCCGTATTGGGCAACGTCGTGTCAAGCGTCGTCGCTCCGCTATCACGTACGTATTTGTTTATTATAAAAAGGAGAAAGCGAACCGCGCATGTGGACCTTGTCTCTGTCTCATGTCATTTAATCCTTTTCTTCGGCATAATTCACGGCGACCAGCGAGTCAGCAACGCACGCTACGCCATAATCAGCTTATACTCGTATATGTGCACCGATAGGTACTGTACTCGCATATACTCGTACGACGACTTAATGGTGGTACAAATACGTGCTATACACGATGCGGTTTTTTTTCATTCTTTCTTTTTTTTTTTCATCGTTAAATAAATCTTCTCTTCGTGTGAAAGCATCTTGTATGTCTTCCTCTCAATGTAGGTAGGTATACGAGGGACGCGACGCAACGAGACGCGTAAATGTAATCTTCATCGTGAACTGACGACGTCGCGACGAGCGAAAATTTCCATCTAGCGAGCAAATTGCTTCATTAGGTACATCAAAACTACACACGACTAATTCTGAGAATTTTTTTCAAAGATTGGAATCCTATAAGCTCCATCGAGTTGAAATGATTTTCAAAAATTCGAGTTCGAAAAAAATCTATAAAAATTAATTCCATTTTTCGACCTTCCAAACCTTCAAAATAACTCTCCAGAATCGCGAATTAAATTCAAAAACGTACGTAATAATTTTTAAAAAATATAAAAAAAAAGTAGACAGGAACAGCGAAGATAATCCATCTCGAAGAGCCAGCCAAGTAGGTATATTCTGGCTCGGTGAATCTTCTTTCATGCACAAGCCATATTTCAATGTCTTAATTAATAAACTCGACTCGTTAATCCCAGTTGGTTAGTAGTTGACTGCATTTACAAGAAGGATTCATCGTACCCGGTACATCTAGGTACGTGCGAAGCTGAAACATTATGTCATTTTAATTTATACAGCTCGGTCTTTACATCCAATTAAACCCAACCAGCCATTTTTCTTTCAGTCGTATATTTTCCAGTAGAAAGTAAAACTCGTTCGTAGTAATTGGCATGATTACGTAATAATTCCGTTTGGTCGTCGGTTTCCTCGCTTTTCAGACTGCATTCGACGTCGTTTCCAAAAAGCAATCAGCGAATAGGATCGATGTGGTCGAGATTTTGGCGGGCTTTGGCTTGAAATACCCAATCGGAGGGTTCGAATTGAAACACACGTTGGTAAACTGGAACCTGCGATACTCTTCCGCGTATCACCTACGCAGAGATGATATAAAAAGTAAAAATAATCCGAATACATACGAGCGACGCCGACGTTATTAATTATCATAAATCAGTGATCGCCGCGCCGATACCAAACGACCATCAGCAACAAACAGAAAGTACACGAAACCAGATGACCTCATAATGAAACTTGCCAAAATAATGGTATCGCATTTGGCTCGTACCAACTGGTATCGTATCTTCAGCTAGCATAGTATCGAGATGGTAAAAGGTAGCCGCGCTAATTACTCGATTAATTATAGTAGCTCAATGTGTAGGTTACGCGAACGCCGCGCCGGTCCAAGGTACGTCATAGATGCACACAGGCACATGAAGATGTTTCATTACGAACGGAAACGTGCCCACAGAAGACGTGCTCGCTACTTGGTAACGCACAGAAGCGGGTCTCCGACACTCGTTAGATTATACTTCACTTTCGTACGTATCAATTAGCAGGCTATTTAATTAAGCTTAGTCATCGTCGTGCTATCGCCTGCTCCGCAGCAACCGAGAACGGTACACGGTACATCAGAATCGAATCGGTACTCCACATCCGCCAAATGTACGTACGTGTAAGGCGATTGGCTTGGCCGCAGCCGCCGTTACACGTTTAACGAGCTCCTCGTGTCCGATTCCAATTCCGGTAAGCACGAGTCGATCGAAAAAAATCTTAGCTGCATCTATAGATGGATAATTTTCACGCGATTAAGTTCATTTCTGGAATGACTGAACCGAGAAGCAGCTCGATAATCGAACCGTTATGATGAAAAAAAATATTGTAAATCACACGATCGGCAGATCGACGATCCGTCCACTTCGAAATGGGAAAAAAATTGCTCGATTTTTTTGCATCATTATTCGTCTCCATTCATGGTAACCGAAACCAAACGTTTCGTCTTCGCAGCGTTTAATCGTGTTCGGCGGAAGTTCAATTTTTTTTTCTTTCGATGGATACTCGTAGAGGTGGCGACGGCGGCGGCGGCGGTACACAAACCCACGTATTAAAAAGTAACGAAGACAGATGCTTATTGTTATGTAGAAATGAGAAACTCCATCAACCGTCAACGCAACGAACGCACTGTACAGTGATGGTGCTTTTTCTTTTCATCTACAAAATCACAATAGAATAATTGTAGGTAGTCTTGAAATTATATTACTACGACAAGTTTCCGATGTAACGTAATTACCTACGTACAATACAATGTACTTCTGACAGATTCAGTACATTACGTTCGATTGTAAGAAATTTTGTGAACACGACTCGACGTAACGTTGCATTACATTGCCATTCGTCAGTTTTAGCTTTTACTTCGGTCCTAATGCTGTTTCCTTTTTATCAATTTTCAAAGTGATCAACGACGACTATTCTAGTCTTGGTGGTAGATAATTAAACCAAAATATTCGACTTTCGATTCGTTTCTTCGACACTTCTTCAGTTCTTCCTCGTGTAACGAACCATCGAGCAAAACTCGAGAAAATTTTACAATCGGCATTCGATTCCTTTTGACGTGTACGACCTTCGCAACACTAAGCAAATCAACATTGCAACATAGTCAACGGTCAATATTAACTAATGAAATTTCGATTACTCGAACAAACTACTTATTTACAAAAACAATCATTACCTACGTGTGTTTTCTTTCAGTCGTAAGTATTGGCATTGGAGTCAACAAATCGACGAATTCACAAATCACAATACAACACTTGAATCTAGACGATTGCAAATCGCTTGGGAGAAAAAAAAAGGTCATTAGACGTGTCGAAAGAACGTTATTATTACGATTAAATAATTAAAAAATCGTAACTCGCGTTTAGATGTAACCTTAGCTCTTATCACGGTTCAGCTATGGAAATTACACGCCATAAGGTTCGGTTTTTTTACAGCATCCTCCATCGATGACGATAACGAACCGTAAATCCTTCTGAAATACGCCAAATGCTTCGGTTTATGTAATTTTTCTCGCATCGTTTCGAGTACATGGCGAAATATGCGAGTACAACGCTCGTAGCAGCGTCGAGTTACGCGCTGCTAATCATTATTTTCTTAATAGGCTTGGCTGAGCAGCTGGATAAGACTGGAATACGTATGTTTTACGCTGTGTTCTGTTCTCGCATCAGCGATTTCCTCCGGAATATGTGCGTACACTTACATTAGGTACTTATTGTAATGGAAACCGTTCAATAATCGGCGAATTCGTTTCAAGCAGTTGGAAAATTGGAATGGTTGAATTCTTCGTCGAGAAAAACAGCGGATCCTTTCGATGTAATTAAATTAAAATACATAAGTCGACTTGGAACACGACACGAGTAGATACCTATTCTATACTCGTCCGGTAATGTAACCAAACCATACAGTTCGTATTCGTCTTTCTTTCCCACAGCGAACTAGTCTCGCAAACGGCTACACGAGTACGACTTTTACGTTTGGTACTATGCCGACGCGACGCCTGCTAGACACGAACACGACCTCTTCGAACGATCTGGGATCTGGGTGCGACTACTACTCTCAGGCTGTAATAAAAAATTTACTCGTATATGTTAAGGTTAGAACAGCGTCGTTTTGCGCGAAAATATGTACCTCTGCCTGGGCGATGGGTGAAGCGAATTTAGTGGAGCACGTCCGACGACAATAAGCAGGCCGAAAGATGTAGTTTCGTTTTCGTTTATGGAGAAATTAACTTCACGTAAACGTGGGTACGATATAATTGGCTAATGGAAAAACTCCCGAGTTTCATTGCCTTTTACGTTTTTATCTAAATGTAAACACGGGTTGTTTACGATTCGACGAACGAAAGAAATTACCGAACACGTAGATACGTACCTAAACGTATTCTAGTCTAGTTAGTGGATAAGATGAAACAGAAATAATAACGAATGCTTAATTTGCACTTCGAACCAATCACTTTACCTACATACGGTTACTATTTGCTTACTCGTGAATCGAAATTAGTAAAAATTCGCGTCTCATTAGAAAATGGTGGTACTTACACCGCAGCAGGATTTTCTTCTCAATATTACGAATCACCAAACGTAATATAATGCCTACACAAATCCACAACACTACAGCTCCATATTACTGTAGAACGTCTCGACGAAAAAAACCGCAAAGTTCACCATGCACTGAACCAACCGATCAACGACTTCAGTCCGACAACGCCGACAAACACCAACTGACTGAGCGAGACCGATGATTGTATGAATCAGACCAGTTGTTGTTGGCGACCAGCTGAGTAAAACATCCGCGTATTTCGTACACTACACGACGAACATTATCATATTCCACCAACAGCACTAGAACAGGACGGTAGTAAATATAAATAACATTTTCTGACTATACACGTACACAACGAAAACACACGAGTAGATTCCGGTACACCGTATAAACTAAACGTTCGATGTGAATTAATAAGCTATTTCCTTTGGCAGTTTCAATTTTCTTTGACATTTACATTTAGGTGTTCCAAGTCGGTGAAAAATGTTGGTCAATGCCAAATCGTATCTGTAGATCTGCGGTGGTTTTTAAATGATAGAAGTAAACCTTAAACTGGTATCACGCCAAGTTGAATTGATTTGGTTTAGTATTAACGTTGTTAATTGCACCTAATAGAGCAGACCGCGTGGAGTTTTTTTCATGCTGTCTGTCGTCTAATCAACGATATCCTTTTGTTTTATTATTATCGTCTGTTGTCGTACAATGTTAACGTTGTAATAATTCGAAGTCTTCAATGAGCAGGACTTGACTTACCTTTTCAATTCGAAGTGTTTATTGCGTGAACATTTTTACAATTTTCATTGCTGCATAACACTAAGAAAATGATTAACTCGGTTTACTTACTCGTGTACATTACAGCACTGTGCCTTCTATTATAGAAAAATCATTTCATAACTGAAAAATAAAACGCAGAAACCAAAAATTCGAAATCAAATTCAAATTAAAAAAAAAATTTTAAATATTCCAGTAAGTTTAGTTACCACTCGCCAATTTGAAAACCGTTGTAATACAGTGTTACCAAAATGTCATTCAAAAAATCTCAAAATTTTTAATTTTTCATCATTTTTAATGGCGTTTCTGCACTTTTATGACAAATACTCCTCAATTTGGTAGTTTCAGCCATTTAGGAACCTAGTTTTATCGCTTTATTCATCGTTTTTTGTTTTTTTCAACGATTTTCTAATTTTACGAGCACAACCTCGAGATTTTGAAGTCTTCTAAGTTCTAATCGTACAATTATTATTCCAACTACCTTCACATTGCTAGCAAATTATTCCGATAAAAAAGAACAATCAACCACATCAGTCGCTATAATTTTATTTAAATTTAATAGTTACAATTGTTTTTTTTGTTTTTTTTTTCAATTAAACATAACTACATTACATAATCTCAATAAGCGATACAACAGTCCTCCGCGCACGAAAATACAGCGATCATTATCTTTTAATAAAATTTTTCATTTTTTTCTATTATTTTTTCATTTTTTTTTTTTTTTAATATTCCTTAATACTCAAGAAACAAAAAAAAACAACACCACACCTGAGGGAGTAAAACTCCATTCGAACCAGAAATTTTTCAACGCAACATACCTCGGTTGATTCGAGAGTAACATTCTCAAACACAACCGAGGAGTAATCATAGGTAGTAAGAAACATCGAATAATAACGTATCAATAATTAAATTCTAAAATACAAATACATTATACCCTAGAAAATGATACATGATAAAATGAACGTAACTTAGTAGTGGGAACGAGTGAAGGGGGCCGGTGAGAGGGACACTTATACCAAGAACAGAGATGGATATAGCTGAGACGAGAACAGAATTATACAGAACAGGTTGACAAAATCGTTTTCAAAATACGTACATCAAAACCCATGATTGCTTCCTTATGTACAAAAATAAGAAAACTCGGTAACTGTTGAATTTTTTTCTCGAATGAACAGAAGAAAAAGAAACGAGAATTCGCGCCTATTCATCTCGCAAACGACAAACAATCGCGAAATTCCCTCCATACTGCAGTTACGGAATCGTACGTATAATCAACGAATATCATTCGTGCGATTCTTTTGGTGTTATCAATAATATATTATTCATTGAAATTTCTCTATAACTTAAGCGGCTATACAACTCGATACAATCATTATTACCTACATATACACGCAAATCTAATTCATTCGAATATAATTATGGTTTTTTTTCCGCGTCGTATATCGAGTCGAAATTGAAGAAAAAATTCAAATCGTCCATCGCGCCGCTAAAACGATGAACGCCCAAAAGCCCGTGTTTCAATTACTACAAACGTGGACTGATATCATACAATAGAAGGAAAAAAACAAAAGAAAAAAAACAAAAAATAAAAATAAAAACAAAACAAACCGTAAGAAGGATAAAAACGTACATTAATCATTTTAATACCCTGAAATTTTGTTTTAGTAAAACGAGAGATAAAAGTCAGCGGAGATTAGAAATCAGTGTCGGCAGTGAATTTGGCATCGACGCGACTCCATCGGTAATGGCCAGTGATTGATTGAGAGTTTTCGTCAAAAAAAAAAAAAAAACTACCTTCAAAGATGAGACTTATTCATCGATGTTACAGTTTTCGCAATGACTCTCACGTCAGCGGGCTGACTTGGCAAATGCTGCTTACATTACATTAGCTTAAAAAAAAAACACGTCTGCGTGAATCGTGAGCACAAAGAGCAGAAGAAACTAGGTGAATCTAAATTGAATAAATCTGCGCCGAAGAAAGCACTCCATACGGTCTTTGTATTCGTATTCTATTATTAAATGTTCCGCAGAGTGTACTCGTTTAATCAGACAAAATCAACGAACAGACAGAGAGAGAGCACCCCCGCGGCTACGGTAATTTTTCTCTCGCTTCCTACGTATGGTTCTAATACATCCAGAGGTACCGATGCAGATTACGTTAAAATGATTTAGAAATTTTTGACGTAGCCATAATGGAGGATACGTACAATGCAACCCACAAGACTTTAGTAAGACAATCACCCAGCCATATTACCGACTTCCACAATACGTATATTTGCCAACACTGTTTTTTCAAAACGAACGGCCAACAGAAGATTAGCAGAAGAAATACAGAACGAGATGAAGAAGGAGGCAAGAGGACACCTTCGTAATAGTCACGTCTCAATTGCACATCCGCGCAGTATTGCTGTTGAAAGCAAATTTTGCGATAAATTCCGGCATCAGACACTAAAAAAAAAGATTTTCGCTCGTATACCTTTTGTTCCTCCCTCCTTTTTCTCAGAACGCACCATCCGAATTTCAGAAATTGAATTCTCATCACTTTTGATGGTTACATCCGCAAATTTTATTTCATCTCTGGAGCTGGAAGTTCGTCGAAATTACAAAAAACGTGATTTTGATGTTTACTCGAAACATTTTTTTCAAAGGGGAGGAGGGGAGCAAGGGGTGTTCCAAAATGAATTTTAATGAATTGAAATTGTACGTTAGATGTCGAGGAACATCTTTCGTTCGAAAAAATTTTTTTTCAGGACCCATAGATTGGGCGATACACGAGTTTAAAATTGGTGGTGATGAGGGGGGGGAGGTGAACCGTGGGAAAATGGTCGTAATACAGCTCATTGAAGAGGAAATTCAATTCTGAAAACTTTTGGTGGTAACAAAGTTTACTGTATCTCAAAAAGTTTTCATTTAAAATGCAAAAAACGTTAATTTGATGTCTCCTCGAGACAAATTTTTCAAATTTGAGGGGCAAGGGGTGTTCCAAAATGAATTTTAATGATAACTGAAATTGTAGGGTAGATGTCGAGGAACATTTTTTGTTTGACAAATTTTTTTATAGGACCCACAGATTGGGCGATACATGGGTTTAAAATTGATGGTGGGGGGCTGGAGGGAGGGGGAGCCGTGGGGAAATGGTCGTAATATTACTCATTGAAAAGGAAATTCCATTGTGAAAAATTTTGGTGGCGACAAATTTCACTGTATCTCAAAGAGTTTTCATCAAAGATGCAAAAAACGTGATTTTGACGCTTGCTCGAGACATTTTTCCAAATTTGAGGGACAAGGGGTGCTCCAAAATGAATTTTAATGAGAATTGAAATTGTACATCAGATGTCCAGGAACATCTTTTATTTGAAAATTTTTTTCATACGACCCATAGGTAGGGCAATACAGCCATTCGAAAATGGGGGATGAGCCCTAGTAAAAAGGGGTAGCAGAAAATAATTCTACGAGCGAAAATACGAGTAAAAATTAGTTTCAGGGTCTAGAACAAGAATCAATCGAAAAATTGGTTTCATCAGCAATAGCTCGAGAATGTCTTTTTTTTTTGTACAACAATCTTCGTCAAAATTACTCGCCCAAATCGTACACATAAAACTAAAGGGAACATTTCCAACTCCACTAAAGCTGCGACTAGTTCGTACATATTACATACATTCGTATTACTTCCCAAAAAAGTAGACATTCGTTCGAAGATGTTTGAAAAAAAGTAGGGTGAAAAACCAGGTAAAATATACAACTATAGAGAATAACGCTTAGTTCACTTCACACACCTATACTCAACTCACTCTCACACGCATGTATTCCAGCACTGTCCCGAGTAAAAACGTTTATTCTACAATTTCGTTCACTTTCACATTAAAATAAAGCCCGTGAATAAATCATTTTTACCGAAATTGGCCAACATTCCTCCCGAATACCAAAAAATAATCGCTATTAGATTCATTAAATTTTCATCTTATCACACACTCGCGCGCTCCACATAAGTAAAAAAAAGAAAATCTTGATTAAAAAAACAAATCAAAAAAAAGAGTTGGAAAAAAAAGAGAAAGGAGGGGAAAAAAATCAAAACTGGGCGCTTTCATAATAAAAATAAGGGCCTCAGTATTAATACTGAATTCTAAATTAAATCCCAAGTTTGATAAGTTCGCGGTATTTTTAATTAATAATATAAAAGAAAAACTTAATGAATCCGAGACATTCGGTTTTTATATCATCATCGGTTTGGTTGGAATGCAAATTCGAAATGTTACTCTTAATTTTCGGTTGTGGCAGGCTTAATTATATATTAAATTGCGCGTCGTTTTACGAGCTCTACTCATTTTACAGGATTTTTTTACACCATTTTTACACTTTCACGTTTTTTAAATTTGTTATCATATTTTTTTTTTGGCCATACATTTTCCTATTCTCTCGGACTAAGAATACACACGCGATATTTTTCAATTTCGCGATATAATATATATATATTTTTTTTGGAAAATATTGCGAATATTCTGATAAAAAATTACCTATCGTAGAATTAAAAAATAGTCAAAAAAAGTACAAGTTGTAATTCGTACAGCGACGATGAATTTTTCGGAGGCGATCGATGGAAATCATTTTAGATTTTTCTCCTTCATTTGTCAAATGAAATTCGATTTTCTTTTTGGACAAATTTGTAAAAAAGTAGCCCCTTTTTTGACCTCAAATTAGCATTAAATTTCCCCAAAACCAGTTTCAACCGAAAAGCACGAAATCTGAGCAGAAGTAGAAGAGGTTGGGGCACTCGATTTAAAATTTGCTCTTTTTTTAGAGGAGTTGATATTGGGGCCTTTAGCAGCTTTCACCCCCTTCGTGTGATTAAACGTATCAAATAATAGCTCTTGATTGGTCCCTTTTTTTCTAAAAAAAAAAATCGATAAATTCATTTTCCAGAAGATGGGTGCAGAGTCCTCCATCGAACCACGATCCTTTCAAAATTCATCGTCGCCATCCAACCGAAAATCCCTACAGCATACACGCGAAAAAAAACTAGGGTGTATGCGACCAATATTATCACTAAAACTTCTAATCTAATTTTACAACAAAAAAAAAAAAAAAAAAAAAAAAAAAAAAAAAAAAAAAAAAAAAACAAAAACCCAAAAAAAAATTTTACAAAAAAAAAAAAAAAAAAAAAAAAAAAAAAATTAAAAAGAAAAAAATAACTCAAACACCAACAAAAATATTCGACAGAACGTAAAACCCAGAATAAAAAGCCAAATACGACTCAACAATACACATACATCTCTATACAACTGATCGTCTGATGGGACAGGAAGAGAAGGGGACAAGGCAAAACGAACCTCACCACATCTAGTACATAGCAATAATCCATTCGAGTTGACATCAACGTGTGTGAAAAAAATTACAAAAAATACACGTAAGTATCGAGGGGAGGAGATTTCCTACCCAAAAACAATCACATTCAAGTCCAATTCCCCTTAGATGGTAAATTTTTTACTTTCCGAGCCAACGATACAAAACAATTACCAAATTTAAAATATCACAGTCGATTTAACCATTAATGCTTACGTATGTAATTACCAAATCTTCGCGCAACGACTCCGCCATCGACTCGAGAACGAAGAAAAAAATTACAAAAAAAAAAACAAACCGGCGAGAGTAGGAAAAGCGACGATTAAATAAAACCATTCGAACACCGAAGAACGCCGAATTTTCGTAACCAAATCTCGATTATGTGCTACGTTTTAATCCTACCGATCCAACGATACCGACGACGACACGTTAAACGTAGAAGTAAAACCACATTTTTTCTGTTAGGTACGCTTATTTGCATCGAAATTTCGCTACGCTTGCAAAGCTGTCCTCCGGCGTTATACGTTCATCTACCACGCACCCAAAACAATACCAAAGTCGCGCAGAAGGTAAGCTAGACGGATGGCCAAATTGCACACTCGCAGCTCCGCGCACGGTACGTACTTTTTCTCCGGACGAGATTATCTAAATCGTAAGCTAACATGATGACGCTCGTCCGCAGCTGCGAATCGGTCAATTTCGCCCGCATACTTCGAGCTGATCGAAGCGACGAAAGGAAATAAAAATCAAAAATTCAAAAACCAAAACAATTCAACAACCGTACAATAAAATAACAAAACTCTTATTTTTACATCGAGCGAGCCTAGTAATTTTTAGACGACAGAGCCACGTAAAATTACTAGACGAACTCGAATGTTGAAAAAAGAAGGCCAAACGGCGCCATTTTATTCTTCGTAATTGTTTGCCAAACGGTTTAGAATCGTTTACTTTGATATTTCGCGCCGATACAAACCTTCTTTCTTCCATTTCGTAATTTTCTTCCAAAAAAAAAAAAAAAATTGTATGTTCATTATGTACATATACAAAAAAAAGAAGAAAAATCGGAAAAAATAAAATCTACCTTTGTCAGATTGAAAAAAAAAAAAAAAAAAAAAAAAAATTAAAAAAAAAAAAAAAAACGGAAAAAAAAAAATATTCCTTTGTCAAATTAAAAAAAAAAAAAAAAAAAAAAAAAACTTAAAAAATAATAAACTCAACGTAAAATACGAGGTAATAAGAATGATCGTATTTTTTTTCAAATTTACGAACTGATTGAAAGAAAAATCAACCGTACAAAGAAAGAAAAAATCCTCATTCGATGGCGTATTTACATTTTAAAAAATGCTACATCCTTTTTTTTCGATCGACCGAAAAAATTTCCATCTACGTATCTTGATACTTTGTAAATTGTTACTTTCACCTTTTATCAAGTCTTACATTTCTACAAAATAGTTGCACGAGAATTAAAATCGTATATCGATCGATAATCGCTTAATTTAAAAAGAAAAATAATTCACACATCGTACATCGTTAATGTACAAAATTTCGTTTCGATTCGCAATACAAAAAAATATCGTAGTTAAAATAAAACGAGAAATAATAAAGAAAAAAAAAAGGGATGTTTGTTTGAAAAAAAAAAAAAAAATTAGGCTCAACAGCCACAATAATAATTACAGCGAAATTTTTAATATCGATGGGTAATTTAATAATCGACAAGAAAATTATACAATCTCTTATAATAGAGAATATTTAATCTAAGTTAACCTTTATCGCTTGTTTTTTATTCATTTATTTTATTTAATTTTTTTTTAGTCAATTTTTTATCAATTTCATCACAATGTCACCTCCATAAACGGAGTTAAAACCTATCAATAAAGACGAAAACCGAAGACGAGTTATTTGAAAAAAAGAAAAAGAAAAAAGAAACCGCAGAATCTCAGATTATTACTTTGGGACGTCTCTTAAAAATAATATACGCGGGGGGGGGGGGGGGGGGGAGAGAAAGAGAGAAAGAAAGAATAAGAAACATATTATACACTATTATCTAACAGTAATTAAGTCGAAGGAAATATGAAAACGGTTTCCTCGCTACGTACGCCGAAGTACTTCTTTATTTCGATGGTCTTGGCGATGGTCTTTTTTTTTCGCACCACACGCCATCAACTTTGGCACAACTGACGGTTGATAATTTCTGGTGTTGATTTTGAAGAGAGACCAAATTCTACGTAACTTTTTTCAAGAATTTTCGAGCAAGCCCCTGTGGAGAAAAAAAATAGAATCATTTTTAAAATTGGAATTAAAAGAAAAAAACCAAGTGGTACCAAAATGCCACAAGGTACAGCCCATCGAGTTTGGCGAATCGATCATGAGAATAGATTTTGAAATTTTCAAGTGAAAATTGGCCCTTGTGGTCTAAAACCCCCGTGACAAAAATTTTAAGCTCCTTACCTCCCTCCTAACCATTTTTAGGGGGTAAAACATCAATTTTGATTCGAAATTTTCATCCTTAAATCAGTCAATTTTGGTCAAATAAAAATTCCAATGCCAAATTCTGATTCTGCGGGTCAAATTACCCCCATCCAGATACTTTTCGCGACAATTTTGACAGAACTCGAAAAATCGAATTTCCCCCAGTATCTTTCGAAAACGTTATTCAAAAAATCGAATTTTTCGAGTCTTCACAAAAACATAGCGAAAAGTGTCTAGATGGAGGTTATTTTACCTGAAAAAATCGAATCTGGCATTGGAATTTTCATTTGACCAATATTCATCCTCTTAACCCGTTGAAACTCAATTGAATCTACAGATTTTGGAAGTAAAACCAATCCCGAAATCGTGTTCAGCGAGTCAATTTACCCCTTTCTACATCTTTTATGCCACTGTTTTGCCTCAAACTTACCGAAATTAAATTTTTACCCTAAAGAATTTCAAATTTCGATGGAGTAGAAGGGTGAGTGTGGGTCGAAGGGAAATAATGAACCCGCGAAAAAATTTCCAGCAAACGTTTTTTTGCTTTATATTGTTCAGAGTGTCGCCCTAAACAATATACTAAAAGTCTCTATAGCGGAAACCCTTGCGCGTTCCCCACAATTGTAGATCAAAGCCCCCCCAAAATCAGTTTTTCTCTTCTACAGCCTCAAATATTTACCCAAATGTAAAAATAGGTCGGATCATTTTTATTCTCCTTCAAATTCCCTACAAAATGAGCTATTGAACGTTTTGATACGACCAAAAGTGGCGGAGTAGTGGGGGTTTACAGTAGGGGGTTTTTAATGTGAATTTTACCTTATTTTGTACAATTTAGCTAATTTCATGC
>FIZT01028060.1:0-15283 GCA_900065295.1 Paracoccus marginatus | reverse complement strand
TTTATGGCTTAAAACCTTCTCCATAACAACCCGAAGCTACTCTCAAAATTTGAACTTCCTCAGTTGAGTAGTTCTTGAGTTATAGCGTTACAGACAGAATGACAAACTTTCCGTTTTATGTATATAGATTGCGGATAACATAAGCATATTATACGTGCGTACAGTACGTCTAAACGTATGACGTGCATCATCTAAAAAAATCAGAAATAACACGACCGTATACGTATTTCGCCTCTCGCCATCGCCATTCACTAGCTACATACGATGCACGTGTAATTGCGATACGTTGAATTTGTCCGTTTTCGAGTCTTCGCCGCTTCCTCCGCGATCGCCACCATCGTACACGTTCTCCATTCATACAGTGTTCGGATAATACTACGTGCATGTGTGCTGTAATTCACGATATTAAAAAATCGACCTCGTATCGTATTACGTTGAAATGAAATTCGTTACCGGACCGTCGGTGCGGTCGTATAGTTCTTCGATAAAGTGCAGATTAAAATCCAACTTTTTTTTTCTCAATGCAATACAGCTCGAGCTGTTAATTTATTCATGAGAAGCGCGTTCTTTTCATTTTTTTTTTTCGAAGGTATTCGACATGTTGCGAAATTCAAACTTATCTTTCGGACAGGTACGAATCAGGGTTGTTCGGTATCGAGGCGTTGATATGTTTCAGCAGAGAGTGATGTTGATCAACGCTGTCGGCGATCTTCTTACGTACGAATACACGTTTCTACGAAGAAAAAAAAAACCTTCTTCGAGCTTCTTCTTTATATACGTACACGATATTCTTCATCGAGTACTCGAAAACAAAAAATGGCAATTTTTTTTTTCAAATCGTATTCGAACCAGCCTCGAGAGTCTCGCACAACCACACTTAGTATATTCCTCGTATAACAAAGCTCTACACTCGCAGCTGAAGTCTACCAATATATGCCTACCTAGTACCTACCTACGTCCACAACGATACAGCAACCAGAAACGACATGTTAACTTGAAAATAACAAGAACAGAAGCTTCGAACGTCAATTTGCATTTACTATGGCTTATAAATCGTAAATTAATAAATGAACCAGCTTCCAGGTATTCTTATTACATATCGAACTACATGTTCGTAACCCGCGGACACGCCGACCTTACTAATGTTTATTTTATGAAATTTGATTTGTTTTTTATGTAAATGCCTTTCGCGTAATTTCGTCGACGTCAGCGCGATGATTTAAAAAATGTTTTTAAATTGAAAATTATAGTAATAAAAGTGCATCGGTATGATATTATTTTCACAGCGCAGCGCCTTTCCTTGTAGGTAGAGGTGCCTTTAATACGCGTATACATACAATCGCCCCCGTCGATACCGTTGCAATATTCCCCGCTCCTTTCCGCGCCATCGTGCGTTTGTCCCTGTCGCGTCTCGTACCAAGCAAAGAAAGTACATTGAAACGTTGTCGAGATTTTTTTTCGACCACCTTCGAGCGGTGCAGCGGAAAAATTATGCATTGCTGTAATACTTTCAGATGGAGTAGTTCTTAGGATTGGATGTGGGGGTAGGTGTTACATAAATTTCAATCTTATACCGTTCTGATTACGGGGTACGTTGAAATATACATACTATACGTAGGTACATGAATAACGTGCGATGAATAAATGATTCGAGTTATATGTAAGTTATTGTCGTTCTGTCTTGTGACGGGTAGGGATGGCCCTCCGTGCCTATAGTGGCAGCACTGACGGTGTCGGATCGCGTCCCGGCTACGATCAGTAGCCGGCGACCAGCGCAATTTCATTCCTTTTGTATGTGTTCACGGGTAAAGTCTCGTCAGAAAGTGCCTCTTTGGTGTAACGTGCCGGTTTAGTTTAATCTGCCAGTATAGTATAAAACGTGTATGCAATACGTATAGTCAATATATGTATTCTTGGCTGAAGGGTGTATTTCTTATAGACGTGTAAGATATTTCATCTCTTTACATTGGCGCCCCTTTTACGTGGTCTTCTGCGGCATTATCTGTGGTCTGATCAACCGCGTGTATAACCCAGGAGAACACTGGTGGCCGACTCCACAATTTTCGAGTTTTCGAACAGAAAATTCTACACCTTTAACGACATTATTTGTCAAGTGCCGAGTGGCTCGGTGCACCCGAACAGTTCCACCAGTTGCCCTGGTGCAATATCACCATCCTGCGAACTCGTAGTAAGTAAAATTCGTTTCTCAGCTAAATTTCAATTTTCTATCATTTTATTAAAAATTAACGTAACAGTGTGTATGCTGCAAAAATTGATGTATTAAGTTTTCGCGTAATTATTGATATTACAAAACGTCCCGTTTCGATCAGAAACGTGGTCGCCGGTCGCGCCAAAAAAAAAACCGTTGGCACCTCCGTTGGTAGTGGTGCGTGCATACCCCCGCTCCAGCGGTCGCCTTCGCGTTGGCCGCCGCAGCCGCCCTTATAACCGTTGGGCGCGCGTTCACGTTATACTTGTGTAATTCGCGACTAATAAATTCGAGCAGAATTTACTCACTCATTTCTCTGAACGAACACACGTACAGCGTATGTCGTCAGATCAACACCAGTGTGCTGCGAAATTTGAAACTCCTAAAACTACATTACGCCGATCAGAGCGTCTTACTGGTCAAGAACGATCGTACGTTTTTAATACTCGAGCTCGAAAACCTCGACGCATTTTACAAGAAATGCCTGAAACCATACAACCAACGCCAACGGGTAGCGAGAACGTACCCGAAAACGGCGTGCCCGTCGAAAACGACGTGTTGAACTCAACCTCGTCAACTTCAGCGAATTTACATCGCGATAAGAATACCGGATTTCAAAAACACGAAATGCCCGATCCCACCCAGCCCGAAAATCAAACGTTAGAAGCCATCATGAAAAATTACGAAAACATCGCTACATGGGCTAACACTGAAATTGAAAAAACCAGTGTGCGATTGGGCAACGTGGAAGAAAAAATTCAACTATTCGAAAATACCATCGCTGAGAATCTCGCGACCACGAGTAAAGTGCTCGACGTAACGTCAGCACACGACGCAAAAATTACAGACCACGAATCTCAACTCGAAAACCTCGCAATACTGCTCGCCGAAAACAAGGAAAAAATCGAGCTTGTCGAAACAGAGCAAGCTGAGAGTATAAAAGGAAATCGTATCGCGACAGACATACGAATCTCCGAGATGGAGAAACGATTCGAATCTGAACTCGTAACACACGTACAAAAACACGCTCTGGCAGCTCAGTCGATGATTTCCTTGACAAAGGAGGTGAACGAAATTAAGAAAAATCGTTCAAAAATTACACCAACATACGTAAAAACAAAAAGTCTCCCACTGAACGCGGAGCTAATGAAAAATAACGGTGTAGTGTTCAACGAAAAATCGAGATATCACCCGCATCTTTTTATCGAACTTTTTGAAAATTACATCGATGGTATGACCATTGAAGAAGGTCAACAATGTACGCTATTTCGAAGCGTCATCGACATGCCTGGTGAATGGAAAAATTTTCAACTTCATATTCGCGAGTATGCCGAATTGAAAGAAAGTTTCTTAGAAGAATACTGGTCGGACGTTGAGCAGCGACATGCTCTCGCGTACTTCCAAGGTCAAGTTACGAATGCTAAAGACACGCGCGAACTGGCAATGTTATACATGAAGTGGATGAAAACTCTGCAGAACGTGCAGAACGCATCTGAAACATCGATAGTAAATACAATGTATAATAAACTTCCATACCAGCTACAGGCAAAGGTGTCGAACGACGATCGAAACTCTCTCGAAAAATTCGCGAAACGAATCAAAGAATTCACGAAAGTTCGCGATAACTCAGACATCGAAATTCCGATCAAACTTGGTCGTAAAAAATCAAAAAAAGAGGAGAATCCTCAGAAACCGTATGGAAATCGCTATACACAAAAAGACATCGAAAACAAGGCGAAAAAATTCTCGTCAGATACCTCGTCATACCGAAGAAAAGAGTCTCCCGAGTACCGAAAAAGAGATACGTCGGATACTCGCACGCGCGATCGAAAAGATCGTAACGAAGACCAAAAATCTATACTCAAAAAAGTAGGATTCAAAGACGAGAAGAAAAACGAAAATAGCGGTAAGAAATACGTAAAAAAAGAAGAGAAGGTGCACGCTATAAATAAAGTAGACGCGAAATCGGAAGAAGAAGAATCCGATTACGAATCGGTCGTATCCGATTCTGCCCTCGGCTCCGAGAGCGACGATCAGTCCTCGGGAAACGAAGACGACTAGAAGGTGA
This sequence comes from Paracoccus marginatus, assembly GCA_900065295.1. Lineage (NCBI taxonomy): Eukaryota > Metazoa > Arthropoda > Insecta > Hemiptera > Pseudococcidae > Paracoccus > Paracoccus marginatus. The sequence goes on along the minus strand of FIZT01028060.1, from coordinate 11,006 downwards.
AGGGCAACCTTCTAGTCACTGCAACCCGCAAAATAAATTCAGCGAGTTCGAATTCATTGGGGATGGTATTGCCCACTTTATAAAACGCACTGAACTGGGAGGGAAGGGTACCCTTCCACCTTACCTTAAACACCAATTGCCGCTCGAAACGTTATACGAGGAAATTGAAAACGTGACCTTCAAAAAATCGAAAATTGTCCTCTCGCTGGGGCAACTTGAAATAAACTACTCAAAACGTCCATTCGAAAGTATCGAAAAAGACATACGCAAAGTGGTCGATTGTCTATGTCGAAAAGGCATGGAAAAAATTGTGATTCTTTTCCCGGTGATAAAGCCGCGGAAAGAAGACGAAAAACCGGTCGGTTTGAAACGATACATCGCATTTCGCCGTATGTTCGCGAAACTAGCGCAGGACGACCGGATCACGATCTGGCGGAGCCCCTCACAATTATTTCTACGCTGCGAAGAAGCAGTGAATTTATCCGGCACGAAATACAACCGACCAGGTGTAGATGAAAAATTCAACGTAATTCCAAGCACCGAAAAATTTAACTATTCGACAACGGTAAAAAAATTTTTCATCGCGCAACAAACGTATTCTGATGTCGCCAAGTCCCTCAGTGAAGAGCTGAGTAAACTCGAATCCGAGTATAAAAAATCCAAGACCACAGGATCGCTTAAATACATATACGAACCATCGTATAGCCCCAAGGCAACCTCGAAACCCGATTCCAAATCACGCGAGGATAAAAATGCCACATGCGAGGTATCATTGCGTCCAGAAACAAAAATGGGGCCACCAAACACTAAAAAACTGACGCTAGTCGATCCCAAGAACAAGACGAAAGCCGATTTGCAAAAAATCGAAGCGGTGTCTGAATACGATACAGCCGAAGATTTGGAGGCAGGCTATGAAACTGCTAATGAAAACGAACCCAAAATACCCGGTATTATACGAATACCGGTTCAGGCGATCGAATCGATCGAAAATTCGAAATGCGACGTAAATATTGACCCAATCGTCAAAAAACAAATAATTACCGAATCGACGGAGGATCCTACGTGCGTGGTTCCCCTGCTAATGGAGGATCAGATCATGGCCGCCCAATTAGACACAGGGGCACTACCAAATGTCCTATCACGAGGTACGGTAGAAAAGTTAACACGACAACACCCCGACCTCGTAAAATACGTACCATTACGACGCCCGGTACTACTGAAACTTGCGAATCAGCAAGTCATACGCACAATGACCAACATTCTCCAGGTTTCGTTTCTGTTTGGAGAAATAGCAATGAAAATGCCATTCTTTGTCATCGACACGGAGAGCCCTATATGCATCATCGGAAGGCTATCCATGAAAATAATGCGGATTGAAATAAACCAGCAAAATGGGTACGCCTACTGTACGCCCCCTGGGGCAGAAAACCGAACGGTACTCGAATTTTTGGAACCGCACGCGTTTCAAGGCGCCGAAGTGTTTCGATTCGACGTACAAAAACAGTTCATGCACGAAACAGTGCAGGCGGTGATAGCAGACACCAAAATGGTGGCGTGGGCGAAATTAGGTCCAGACGAACGAGACGATGGTCCGGAGAAATTCCGGAAAAAATTGAAACAAGATCTCGACGAAGCTACCAACAACGGGTGGATTACCCGGAATGTAGCCGATAACACGTTCAAGGAAATTGTTGAATTTGAAGACTGCTTCAGTCGATACCCAGGCAAATATACGGGTCCAGAGGTGGATTTCCGGTTTGTCGAAGGCGATGGCCACTTGAAAAAGTGGCGAGGGGAGAAATATAAACCCTCTAAAAAGTTAAAAATGCAAATAAAGAAAGCGATAAAAACCATGCTCGCGCTGAAGATAATTCAACCATCGAAATCGCCATACATAAATACGACAGCTCCCGTTGTGAAAAAAAACGGAGATCTACGACTCTGTCTAAATGCCGACGAGCTCAATAAGTGGCTGGAACGCTTGCTGACGGAACCCGCCGGAATCGAGAGCATTATCCATGGAACCAACGCAAAATGGTTTAGTACTCTCGACTTCGTGTGCGGCTTCTGGCAGCTCGTGTTGAGTGCCCGTTCGCGGCAATTTACCGCCTTTCAGATCGACGGGCAAGTTTTTGAATTTTTGAGAATGCCGTACGGCATAAAAATCGCATCGGCCGAATTCATCGAGATGATGAACCGCGTCATACCGGACGATATGGACGGTGTACAGACATTCGTCGACGATGTGCTCGTCACCGCCGAAAATTTTCAACAAATGAAAGATCGAGTAATTGCCGTCCTCAAACTTATCCGTGAACATGGACTAAAATTGAACCCGAGCAAGACGAATCTGTTTAAACAACAGACGCAGCATTTGGGCTACACACTTGCTCAACAGCAAATTGGCAAACAAAACGAGAAAGTGAGAAAATTTGAAGACTTTAAGAAAAAGCACTCAAAAAAAGGACAATTCGCTCTCAAGAACACGAAAGAAGTCCTTACCCTCGTCGGTCTGACAGGGTTATATAAAAGATTTATTCCGAACTATCACCAGATTCTCGCGCCAATTTATAAGCTCACGGAGAAAAATGTGACATTCGAATGGGGGCCAGAGCAACAGTTAGCTTTCGAAGAATTAGAACGAGAATACGTGAAAGATTTCAAGCTAATGCCCCCCCAACCAGGCTACGATCTGTACCTGGAAACTATGGTTACCGACGACGCTATGAACTCGGTACTCTATCAAATCATTGACGGCGAGGATCGAATTGTAATGTTCACGAGCTATTCATTCCGACCGCATCAGAAAAAATACACGATCGTGGATAAGGAAATGCAAGCACTTGTCACGACAGTGCATAAGCTACAGATGTGGTTGCACGGCCAGCGCATCCATGTACGCGCAGATCTTAAGGCAATCGTGCATAAATTTGCATCTCTGACCCAGACCCACCGAAAAGCAGCTGGGTGGATAACCGAACTTAACGGGTACGAGTTGATTTACGACTTAAAAGCGAAAAAACGCTTGTTTAAAACCCAAGCGCCGGAACTCACACTCGCGTCAATCGAATGGACGAGCTTACAACCGTACGCCGTTGAGTTTCACGACGCCTACGCCAACGACCTCCTAATGTACCTCGAAAATATACATTTATCGCAGGAGGAGGACGAAAGCTGCGCAAAAATCAGCGAACTGCTGACAATGACGGTACCTCAAAATAACAGCAAGCTCAAAGCACGCGTGGAAACGTGTAAAAAGAAATTCAAACTCGAAAAAAACCACGCAGGCAACTCGGTGCTATACCGAACTTACGAAAATGGGTCAGCTGTACCGTACCTACCTAAGGAACTTTTCTACGATACGATAGATTTCCTCCATGACTCATATGGCCACGTAGGACCAGCAAAACTGGAATTAATATTCAAGCGGCTATATTTCCACCCGAACGCGATGAAATATATTCGTGAAATATGCAGCTCATGCATTATATGCAAAGTTAATAAGAATTACGCCATGCGCAAGGTCCTTGAATATGCGCAGGTGGAATCATACGCGATCGGCGATGTGATATCTGCCGATCTATTCGGACCAGTCGCAAACGAAAAAGGCGATCCAAAATACTTACTTGTCGCCAAAGATATTTTTTCGTCGAAATCATGGTTGCGTCCGTTGCATAACATCAAAAAGAAAACGGTGTGCAATGCAATGGAAACGATAATAAAGGATATAAATTCGTATGGTATAAAAATCCGAAAAGTGATTACCGACAATGGCACACAGTTTCTTAGCGATCGCTGGAATATTCTTCTCAATTCGTACGGGATTGTAGTAGGTCATACGACGTGCTACAACCCGCAATCGTCATTAGTCGAACGGACAATGAGAATAATCGGCGACAAGCTGAGACTCAAATTAAATACGAATTGCGATAAATACGCGACGCACCATGGTTGGCACGAATATATCAGCGATATTGAACTTGAACTAAATAATACACCGACTCCGTTTAATATCTCGCCAAACGAGGCCTGGGGCATACCCGACTCGATAGTCAGCCACCTACCTGTCAAAAAATGCAACACCAATTTCAAGTACGAATTAAAAATGCTACAAGAAACGGAAGCGAAGAATGAGCTGAAAAGCACAACGTCGGAATACCTTCTAACGAATAAGCTAGAAGACAATGATCTTATTATAGACGACGATGGGTATGCTCGGGTATCCGCAGACGGAGCGTGCTCAAAAAATGGCGACTCGGATGCTATTGCCGGCATTGGCATATGTTTTTCGCCTGAATCGGAACGAAATGTTTCCGAACGTATTACGATTGATAATTTCGTAAATTCGAACAACTTAGCTGAATTAATCGCGATCAAAAAAGCGTTAGAAATCCTTCTTTTTAACGATATCACGAAAGTGAAGTTATTCACTGATTCGAATTATGCATCCAAAGCGATAAACGAAACCGTCAAAAGTTGGGAAGCCAACGGATGGAAAAATTCGAAAAAACAAGTTGTACACCATAAGTCGCTTTTTCAAGACATTCTAGCACTCATGAAAAAATTTAAATCGTGCCACATTCAACACGTATACGCACGGAAGCATGAGTACACGAACATACTGGCCGATAGGCTAGCAAAAAAGGCAGTGTATACTTCCGAAATTAAACATCAAAAAATCGACGCGATGACCGATCGTGAAGCAATTAACGCTTACATTCGAGAACGGCGCCGTATACAGCGTATTCATGACGAATACTCGTTTAATAAGACACACGGCGACCCAACTCCGCTCCAAGCAGGAGACATGGTCCTCCTAACAGAGCACAAGCAATCGAGTTTCGAAAAAGGGACATCGGGAAAGCTCTACCCGAAACGATACGGACCGTACCGTATAAAACAACGCGTTACCCCGAATTGCTACCTAGTGGTGTCAACCACGGATGAAAACGACGAAAAGATCGTAAATATCCGCCAATTGACGGTGTTTTTAACTAAACAACAGCAAGACGAATTAAAAAATGACGCTAGCTTGAAATCAAAATTAAATCACCGCGACATCGAAGATCGCATTCGCGAATATCTAACGAGTCACGAAGAACACCTCCCACCAGAAGAGGCGACGCCGGCAACAGCCGCGAAAAAAGCCGTAAAAACGACCGCTGACCAGTTTGCGAAGGATATCGCGAACGATTTACGTACAGCAAGACGACTCAAGCGTGAAAACAACAAGAACGAGGAAGAGAAAAAGAAGAATGACGACGCGGTAGCGATCAGCACCGACGCAACTCGTTCCACACGCCTGAAAAAATTCGAAGCGCTCCAGAATGAGCTCAAAAAATCCAAAAATAAGGATGACTTCAATAAACTCGATCAAAATATTCAAAAAGCGGCATCAAATTCGAAGCGGTACAAAAAGATTCAAGATCAAGCGATGTCATTGCTCGAAAATCGCAAAAAGAAAACACCAACTCCCTCCACGTCTCGGCCAACGGAAGACAACGCTACACCCCGCGAACCGCGGCGTTCTACTCGAAAAAAGAAAATTCCTCTCGCCTTAGCGATGCTGCGATTCGTTGACGACGACGAAAAAATACACATCGCTAAGGCATACGAAGTCGATTAACAAATATATGGGCACTCGCCGTGTACGTGCGAATGTACGTACAATGAACTAATCAAGTCAATAGTACCAAAAATATCACTGTACTGGGGCACGCACGCTCATCGTACCACCTACGCCCTATAGGATGGCTACCAGCTCGTAAATATTGAGTCATGCACCTGCAAAATTTTCAACTCGTACGAACCGTATGGTAGCGTAATCAAACGCAAAGAAAAACTTACCATGGTTATCGCAATCTTCTCGCATGCTAAATACGTGAAAAATAGTAAAAAATTCGCCCCTAAGATTACACACACGTAAGTATAGCGATGAAAAAATCGCCCCCTTTCTTGCAACACCCATGCATATAGTCGAGTCAAACACGAGAAGCGTTTTTCTCTCTTGTCTCATAATCGTGGTAGTAAGCATAATTACGAAAATTACGTTTCGCAAGTGCAGTGCGCGACGAAATGTTCGCGTCAAATTTGTGTCAGTGTTGTTCACGTTCTTATTAATTTCATTTTTTCTTTTAGAAATGTCGTCGACAACGGTAATCGTTTGCCCGATATGCTACAAGAACGTCTTGGACGTCGACGAAAGGGACGAGTCGGACATTCCGAAAATCGCATTGATCCCGGAATGTCACCACATCTACCACGAACAATGCGTGGACAAGGCGTATACTAATTCAAACAACGACAAATTCGTTTGCAAATTTCCGGGATGTACTTCGGCGTTCGATCCATTAAGCCAACTGAAACATGCGTATCCATTATGCGCCAATATGAACTTATCGGCCGAAATAATAGGTAAACCTATTATTAATAGCCTCGTCGAGCAGACGTGCGCTGCGAACGAAAAACTTCGCGTCATCAACGAGCAGTTGACGACGGCGAACACGAATAATAACTACCTACAGTCACAGCTGAAAATCGCGGAAGACACCGCCGCAACCCAGCGACGAGAGATCGAGGCGCTCCTGGAGTATATAAACCAAACAGCTCCGACCGACATAACGCAGCTACTGGCAAACACCGACAGGATGCACAGCGAGAACTGCGAGGTGCTGGCGAACGCGCAGATACCGCCATTCGCCACCATCCGCCCGCCACCAGGTCTGCTATTAATACAGCAACCTAACGTAAATGCGAGGCCTAGCTTGGACGAACGAATCAACCAAATGATGGAGAGCGACGTCACACTGGTACTGCCACCGCCAGAATATGAGAAAACGACGACACCACCATCCAGTTCGACGTCGACGAAGCTGGAACGTAAAGATTGCACGCGTCGCGATGAGAACGATCAACACAGAGGTGCGTCGACGCAGCATGCGTCCGACTACGAACGCGACACGTACAGCGAACGGCGTACGGACCGCAACGAAAGAAGACTCACGAATAGAAATACGCCACGCGAACAGCGTGCCGAAAATAACCAGATTCGCTCGAGAGAGCCCACGGCGAACGAGGTGAGGCCATTTAAACTCACCTACCATACGCCATGTGGCCTGTGGCACGCCACGTCCCAGCAACAATCCTTTTTCTTTGCATACACTTCGCTTTTACTCGGTGACGGATATGTGAATAACATTATAAACGCCGCCATTCACCAAAAAGCGTTTGCTGCTGACTTCTACCAGTCGCCATTTCACAGACCAGAACTACACATCCGACATTTACTCGATGCCATTACGCCGTTGACAAGATTACCGCGACGTGTAATTTTGTCGGCGGGGTGCGCCGACACTCGAGAAGACTACCCGCTGAACTCACTCTGTACTCAATGGCTACAACTCGTTCACGCGCTCCGGGATAGAGGGGTGAGGTACGTGTCAGTGGTACCCAACATTTCGTACGCGAAACAGTCGCAGACAAGAAGAGACTTCAACAGATTCATAAGAAACGCAGAGTCGCAATGCGAGAATATCGAGTACGACTACCGTGGTGATGTAATGAACATTCCGAACGTGGGTGAACCGACGATATCCGAGAACCGAGTGTACCATAGACCGAAAGATTGCAGAAGGATACTCCGGTTCATTATTCAGCAGGCAGAGAGAATTCCGTAATTTAAAGCTGCGTTTATTGCGAATCATCGTATATACATAGATATTGTGTTTTTCCCTCTGTACTTCGTTTTATAATCTCAGAGCAAACCGCTGTGCTACGCACGATCAGTGCGCTAGCATAAGCATATGTCTCTCTAGCTAATAATTATGCTTATTTTCAGCGTTAATTTTCTTTTCCTACTTAGCTAGCAACATCGTCACCATCTCAACTTGGCGGATTCGTCGTTCTGGTCCTCATTCATCAGACCTGCGCTGTTAATTGCTGCGTTCCTGGGTATCAGTCGTCGCCGTCGCCGAGAAGCATCTCTACGTATACCCGTCGAATTCGTGAAAAATACTAAAATTCACCACTGTGGACGCCGAAACATTCGTATAAGAAATTGCCGTCCTACACGAAGATCTTTGTATTTTATTCCAGTCGACGTAATTTTCACCCGAAAAATTTTATTTTTCTATTTTATTTATCTATTTTTTTTGTTTTTCTCTCAATTTCAAAATTTTTGTGTTCGTAGGCATTAGCGACGTACGAATGTAAGTACGTTCGCATGTATTTTCTAATTATTATTATTATTATTATTTTTTTTTTTTTTTTTGGTACTCGCTCATAGCTCTTTTCTTTTCTTTTCTTTCTAAAGCAATGTGTTGACTTTACGCTTCCCGCGCCGAACAGGCAGGGAAGGTGCGTATTTGGTACGCCATTCGTGTATACATTTTTATTTATATATATTTTTTGTTTGTTTGTAATGTTCTTATTATTAACGTCTATGCTAGAATTTCGCAAAAAATTGTTGATTTACCCTTCCCCTGCCGATCAGGCAGGGAAGCGGCGCACATCGTACGCCATTCTGTATATATTTTCTACTATTATTATTATTTTTTTTTTCTTTCTTCCTTTTCTCTCAATTCGTTTTGAATCGTGTTATGTATTGTAATCTCGCGAAAAATTTGTCGAATCAACGCCCACCTCGTCGATCAGACGGGTAAGCTGCGTATTCATTACGCTATTATATTTTGTTTTTGCAGTGATTTGTCGTTTCTTTAGTACACCGACAAGCTCTACTTATTGCAAACTTTATTTTTTTTTTCCTACTTTTGTTTGTCGAGTAGACGATTAAGCAGTCGTCTCGTATTAATTTCATTTTTATTTTATTTTATTTTATTTTTTTTGCATCATGTCATTATTGCCATGTCTGTACTAAATAACTCCGTGTAAAGACCCCTGACCCGCTATCTGCGGTCAATTAGGGTTATACCGTATCATTATTATCTCTATCAAAAACATGTATATAGTACGGGCGAAAAGTGTACACGCTCATTTGTGTTATTTTAGTGCGACTTAGCGCATTGTTGCTAATGTTTTTTCTAACCTTTAAGTGAAATGCCGTGCGTCTGTTGCACATTGGCATTGTGGCACTCGTCACCCTGTTTGTTTTTGAATTTTGTATTCTTTTATTTTCTTTCGTATCCTATTAAGTATTATCGTAACCGACATGGTCACGAAAAGTCTATGATCAGTGTATCACGTTGTAAAAAAAAAAAAAAATTAATTTTTTTTTTTTTTAATCAAAACTCTCCCCCCTCTTTTTGACAAATACCATTCGATATGGATGGTATCTAAATTTTATGTATGTATTTTTTTTTATTTTTTTTATTCTTTTCTTCAAAATTCTTTCCCCGCGCTGTACCTTGTGTACATTTCAAAATTTATTTTAACCGGGGTATGTGCTCACGAGCCTGACTGAGTGAAGCGGTACATTCATTCCTTTGCCCCGCTACCCACTGAATTCCGATTTGCGCTCGGTGCCTCGGAGTGGTTGTGTCCCGCGGTGCTCGGCGCGAGTATGTCTCGACAAGGATCGGACATCCAATATCTAGCCGGTAGTTGGATGGCCGCTTCCCTCTATCGTGTACCCCTCGCGTCGGGGGCTCCGGGGCGCTGCTTCCTGTGCGGTGCCTCGGCGTGAGTCGGTGAACCGTGGTAAGTTGTGGGTGGGGTAGTGGTTGGAACGCGGAGCTCGCGTCTTGTATCTTGTGCATGTACCCATGGTTCTTGGTCAATGCTGCCACCACCCGTAAGGAAAACCCGAAGGGGCAGGGGGTTCGGGGGTCCATTCCTTCTCTGTATCCGTGCTTTCCTTCAGCTGGTCAGCAGGCTTGTCCTTCTGTAAAGCTCGAAGGGGCATATGTGACGGGTAGGGATGGCCCTCCGTGCCTATAGTGGCAGCACTGACGGTGTCGGATCGCGTCCCGGCTACGATCAGTAGCCGGCGACCAGCGCAATTTCATTCCTTTTGTATGTGTTCACGGGTAAAGTCTCGTCAGAAAGTGCCTCTTTGGTGTAACGTGCCGGTTTAGTTTAATCTGCCAGTATAGTATAAAACGTGTATGCAATACGTATAGTCAATATATGTATTCTTGGCTGAAGGGTGTATTTCTTATAGACGTGTAAGATATTTCATCTCTTTACAGTCTTTTATTTTTTTTATCGGGGCGCACGCGTACGAAAATCCGTTTGACCTAATAAGAAGTTTCAAATTATACTGCGAAATGACTAGCGTGATAGCTTACAATGGACCTATGATAAATTGATCAATTTTTTGGAGGATTGCATCAAGTATTAGTGATTTCGATATCAGATGAACTATTTTGTTCAAATTGAATTTTTAAAGAAGCTGATTTTTTTTTTTTTTGAAAAAATGGAAAGTTCATTTTACCCAGCACAAATGAAAAATTCCATTAGTGAACAAAATGTTCTCCAAATAATGGAATTTTTTTAAATACCTATACGGAGACACTTCCATTTATTTCTCATCTTCAAAAATAAAAACATTTTTCAAAAAATGGAGAAATCCATTTTTCCACCAAAAATGAAAAAAAATGGGGAAATGAAAAAATTCTTTTTTTTTCAAAAAATGAAAAACTGCATTTTCATTTTCTCAGGAAAAAGCCTTTTTTTTTCCTATACGCCATGTACAGCAGCAAAGGCTAGAGGCATTTTATAGGGAGGGGTATAGTTACAGACGGGGCTTCAAATTGGTTTCAGTGAGGAATTTTAGAAGATGTTGAATGTTTATAGTTTGATCGTCAGAGAGTATTTCTTTGGGGCTGTTGGAGGTTAAAAATTTGGATATGTCTTTTTGAAATTTAGGACAATGAAAAATGAGGTGATTTACAGTATATTGGGTGTTACATGTTTCACAAATGGGGGAGGTTTTTTGTCTAAGAGGTATGAGTGTGTTAAGAGTGTATGACCTAGTCGAACGCGTGATGACGTTTTCACGTCGAGAGATGTGTTCGTAAGTGTTTCTTGGGTTAGTATCATCTCTGATA
>FIZT01028037.1:0-10262 GCA_900065295.1 Paracoccus marginatus | reverse complement strand
TGCTAGTGCTAATTATGCGCCTATTAGAATTTAACTGGTATGAAAAGCATTTTTTTAGAACTGTGCTAGCATTATGCTAGCATATTATAGCATAATGCTGGCATATTGTAGCACAAGCATCAAAAAGTGGCCAAAAAACAGGCTAGAATGTGCTAGCACCTAATTGTCAATGGGGATGAACTCGTAAAAAATCTATTCAATTTTTTCTCAACCATTTGATTCAGTTTTGGCACATCGACGTTACAAAAAAAACAACAGTTCAGCATATTTTGTCAGATTTCCCATCATCAAAGGTTTTAAAAATTATTCGGCCATATTTTGGCGCATTAACATTGCAAAAAAAATGTTAATTTTTTATTTTATGGAAAAAACGGAGATTTTTTGGAATGCGAACGCACCGGATTCAATTTTTTTTGTATTCTTTGCAATGCTAATGTGTCAAAACGCTCGATTAGATATCATTCTATAATTTTTTTTACTCAGATTTAGACGTCTTTTGGCGCATTCACCCTGCAAAAAAAATTTGAAAAAATAAAAGAAAAGTAATTAGGTATATGGAGACTCTTTTGACACATAGACGTCACAAAAAACACAAAATCATTAATTTTTTTTCATTGCGAATTTTGAACCGATTTAATCCAATTTTCAAGCTAAATTATCGCCAAAATTTTGCAATTACGCGTAGCATTTCTATTCCAGAACCCGTTATTCGGGTTCATCGACCCAAACTTCGGCCGACTGTTGAGTTAGGTCGAGTAAAACCCAAATAAATTCCGTTTAAATGTTCAAACAAAAGACAATCTCTATATTTGCACTCGTGCAAAACACTCAAACGCGATAATCGCTCGTACACCGATAGCAAATCTAAACCAATTCGATCATCTGATAACCTAGATTATTCGTTCACCTATCGAATATCTAAACAAGTCTGGTACAAGACGTACACGATGGCAGAGCATAATCTTGCCCCCGCATACTGATTATTCTATACGGATACGAACAGCAACGTAGAGAGCCCAATTTATATGTACGTACTATGTACACAGCACACACTCGAAAGCGTCAATGAATCAGTTCCGGAGCAGTTTAAAAAGACGTATAGCTTACCCCAAGCGTGAGGTTTTTTTTTTTTTTGATCCGTAATTATCGTTCGATGAACGCGAAGTAAACCGACTCGTTGGCATTTATTTTTAATCTGCTGTTGATTTACACAACGTGGAAAAAATTACATCCGAAGATGCGTTTTCGTATATGTACGTTATAAATCACATAAATATGTACGAGCATATTAATACGACATTTCCTTTCATTATAATTACACTCGGTGCCCATGTACATACGTATATAACGATGATGAAATTTCGATAATATATTTTTTTTATACGCTACTTTATATATGTAGGTACTACAAAGAAGTCGCAGAAAAATAAATAAATTACCTACGTAGTTATACTCGAATTAGGGAAAAAAATGATACGATGACCTCTAAAATGCCAAATACGAAGAATTTTTTCGCCTCGTCCACATTATTAGCGGCGGTATGGCGCGCCAGCCGCCAAAATAAAACAATACCTTAAAAAGAATAAAAAATAGAACTGGAACTGGACAACGACTGCGAGTAAATTAGTCCTTGGATTGTGACGTCGCGTATACGTAGACGTACGTAGTTATATGTACGTTTGAAAGATGAAAAATTTTTCCGCCCTAATTTACCTAATACGACGACCTTTCAGGTTTCAGCTCTTATGTACGTACTGTAAAGATAATAAAAAATTGGTTAAAATGATTTTTTTACAAAACATAACATCGCATCGCGCCATTCAACATTGAGATCGAGCAGAACACGTGGGTTCTTTTATTACACACAAAATGCGTCATCGTATTTCGTTCTCTCATTCTATGTATGGTAATGTCTAGGCCAAGAACTCAGCGCTAAACAGAGTACAGAGGTGATCTGGTATAGCGTTACCATTGCAAACAGTCATCCTCCAATAACACGTTCGTTATAACATACAACTCTACTGCTACTAACAGGTTATATGTAAAATAATAATAATAATAATGAGAAAACAGATGCGTAAATTTTTTTCCCCTCTTCGCTGCTCCGTCAGCCACCACTAAATGTATGCGCTCTCGTATGACTCGAGGTACACGCGCGTACATCGCACATTACGTCTCGCTTTTGTATGCCTATATGTACATATAAACCGGCTCAGCTTCCACATTTATACACAATCGTCTACAACATGTAGGCATATTATAACAAAAACCCTATGAATATTGATACGTATGCAGCTCGATCATTTCTTACAGTATCGACCGATTCAACCGCATCCTTAGCACAGGTGTACCCCTGGTGAATCTAATGCGATGCCGGAGAAAACTTCGATGCGTTTCGAGACTCGCCAGTCGCCATACCATACGTGTATGTCTATATGTACGCATCAAAGCGCGCAGGCGGCGGTGTAATCGAATTAGGCATTAAACAAAATACACCTCGATTACAAAACTGCGCGCATTTGAAACAATGGTTGGCATATACAGACGCAGAGACACACATATACTTACGTATCATGGTATATACGAAATAAGCTGCCATGTTGTAGGAGTACCTACGCTAAGCCTACATGTTCCATTACACATCACGACAAAATCCGTCATCTTTTCCTTTTCATCTGCTGGGTAATTTTGTAACCGCAATACACAGCATATTATTCTGCGCAATGTACAACCGTTTTTTATTTTTTCAAACTCGAACCGTCTATAGGAAGAATTTCATTCTAGAAAAAAAAATTCTTCGACGGTTACGTATGTAGATCCATTCGCACCGGTTCATTTGTATCATCGATAACCATCATTAGATATAGGATTTGGCATCCGCCAAAATCGCATACTTATAGATACGTATAGCTTCTATATGGTCTTCTAATATACCTCACTCAGACACGTTGCCAATTTCAATATATTCATATAGGTGTGCCATGCCTGTGCCGCCAGTATATACGTACACATTCATATAAGTATACCTACACTACATATAGACGTTATTAGTATATACCAGTTTTGCAAAATCAATCATTATGCACAGCCGAGCCGATGACGTCACGTAATCTTTGACAGAACTACTTTTTCCATCAGTCTACCCCACCTCCGACTCGATTCCAGTCAAATGTACTTAAACTCGTCGCAAGGTTTTTTCAAATTGCGACAAATTTTTTTTAGGAAATACGACTCGACATATGCATGACAAAAGAGATGCGAAAAATTCCAACTGTGCACTTTTTTGGCGAATAAAATATGTAAAATTATGCAACCGTGGATGTATCATCGATGTGCAGGTTTTTTTTTTTTTACTAGGATTATCGTTCGAATAAATGTTGTAAAATTTTAATATAAATGACAATTTATTATTATTTCAACACAACGAGTAGACAGTTATTTGTAATATTTACTTCAAAACAAACGATAATTTTCGGTCAATGCGACGATAAATATAAAATTGCAAGAATTTTGACGATTATTGTGTCAGTGGTGCCAAAGCCATGCCAAGTATATGGATAAATTTGATAATTTTATTGTTTATTTTTTTCCATCGAAAAAATGAAAATTTTCAGGTTTTTTTTTTCTTGAAAATGCTCATTTTGGTGAAAATATTTTTTGAAAAAATTTATTCCTGGACAATTTTTTCAAATGTACTCAACCCATACTCTTGACAAGAAAATCTATACTTGAATTCAATTTCGAAAAAATAGTCAAAAAAGAAATATTTCCAAAGAAAAAAAAATAAAAGTTGGAAATTTAAAAAAAAAAAAAAAAAAAAAATTGGCGAGAAATGAAACTTTTCATGGGAGATTTATTGTGATTTTAAAATTTTGGACAATTTAACAATTTTCAAAAAATTGACGGTTTTGGAAAATTGCTAAATTGAAATTTAAAAAAAACAAATTGGCGAGAAATGAAACTTTTCATGGGAGATTCATTGTGATTTTAAAATTTTGGACAATTTAGCAATTTTCAAAAAATTGACGGTTTTGGAAAATTGTTAAATTGTTTGAAATTTACAAAAAAAAAATAAAATATCTAATTTTTCAAAATTTTAAATCGTAATCCTTCAGCACTGAAAACGTGTCAATCAAAATTGTCAAATTTTTCAAAATCATCAAAATTTTCAGAATTGACAAATTATCCAAAATTGTCAACTTTTTCGGAATTGACAAATTTTCCAAAAGTGTCAAAATTTTCCAAACTCTCAAATGAGTTAAAACTATCAATTTTTCGTTATAAAACATTAACCATTTTCCTAAAATTTTCATACTGTCCAAAATATTGTAAAATTTCTTCAAATCGTTCAACTTTTCAGGATTGTAAAAATTTCCAAAGCTTTCAAATTTTCAAATTCTGTATATTTTTTTAAAAATGTCACATTGTCCAAAATTGTAAACTTTTCAGAATTTGTTTAATTTTTTAAAAGTTTTAAATTTTCAAAAATTGCTCAAATTGTAAAATTTGATTTTTTCATACTTTTGAAAATTCTTTAATTTTTTTTAAAAATATCATATTGGCCAACATTGTAAAATTTTTTCAAACCGTTCAACTTTTCAGAATTGTTAAAATTTCCAAAACTTTCTGATTTTCAAATTTTCAAAAATTGCTGGAAAATCATTCAAAATTTTATCTTTTCATAATTTTCAAATTCTCCAAAACTCTTAAATTTTCAAAAATTGCTCAAAATTATTCAAAATTGCAAAATTTGATTTTTTCATAATTTTGAAAATTCTGTAATTTTTTTAAAAAAGATCATATTGTCCAAAATTGCAAAATTTCTCCAAATCGTTCAACTTTTCAGAATTGTTAAGATTTCCAAAACTTTCAAACTTTCAAAAATTGCTGAAAAATTATTCAAAATTTTATCTTTTCATAATTTTCGAATTCTGTAATTTTTTTTCAAAATGTCACATTGTCCAAAATTGTAAAATTTTCCAAAATCGTACACTTTTCAGAATTTGTTTAATTTTCCAAAACTTTCATTGCTCAAAAATTATTCAAAATTTTATCTTTTCATAATTTTCAAAATCTGTAATTTTTTTCAAAAATATCACATTGTCCAAAATTATAAAATTTTTCAAAATTGTCAACTTTTCAGAATTGTTAAATTTTCCAAAACTCTCAAAGTGGAAATCAGAGGGTTCAGAATGCCAAAATGGCGGATTGCCACCTTAAAAATTTTATTGATAAACAACCAAAATGAAATAAATGAATTTAAAAAAAAAACTACAGGAAATGTGATTAGAAAAAGAATAATGATGAAAATTTCATTTTTCATTTTTTTTGTATTTCTACAATTTTTTTTTTTTCATTATTTCAGGTACGCTCATTCATTTTATAATTTCCATTTAGTACTTGCATTTTTTTTCTGTTTTCAATATTTTGATGCGTGTTATGATCCAAATATCTGCCGTTCTATTGTACCGAATTCACCAAAAATTCACTCAGCTCTTAATCCACCCATGTAGAAATTAGAAACCACTGAAAAATTTTCAGCTCATTTGGTCAATATTTATTCGAGCTATTGCGCCAGAAAGGAAATAGTCAATTTGAACAAAAAAAAAGATTAGAAAGTATTTTGAATTTTTTACGAAATTCTTGAATGTGATTTCAAAAAACTAAATTTGAAAAAAAAAACATGCGAAATGAAAAAAAAAATTCTCTACAAAAATAAATCATAAAAAAGTCTTGAAAAATAATTTCAACGAACTACAAACTCGCTCAATAGAAAAAAAAATCAAAGATGATAATTTGGTAAAAATCTTATCATTTCATAAACATTTTCTGCGGTAGGTATCTATAGCAATTTTTGTGATTTTCAGTCAACACGATGAATTTCTATTCGTTCAACTTTCGAGCAATTTTCCCCTTTTTTTCCCCCCTCATTCTTCCATACAGCACGCGAATTAATCACGTACACACTACACAGTCATCTCGAAGTATTTTCTATTTTTAAATTCATACACGACAAAGAAATTATTATCAACAATCGACGTGATTTAATGTCAATGAACACACAACTTTCAAAGATACCTCGTAGAAAAAGACAGATAGTAAAAAAATATAAAACGTTTTGTTTACAGATATGCAAACGCAAATGCGTACATTACATATACGTATAGAAAAGCTGATTCATTTTAAGTTACTCGACAACGAGAAATAAATATTTTACGTCGAATTCCACATACACAAAGAACTACACACGAGTCGATATAATATAATAAGGCAACAACATACGTAGAAAACGATCAACACCACAACAAAGGTGCGGTGAATCTTCGATGGAAAATACAGAAATCAAAAATGACTCCGAATAAAATCCAAATCTCGCGTTATTTTTTTTTCACGCCACGCCATCCATGCCATCGAGACGTTCAGTTTTACATGGCGTGTGTAATCTATTCTCGCGTATCAGCTCGTTGTACATTATTATGGCAAACTAACGAGGCCAAAAAACTCGCTTCTATTTGGTTGACCGTGATTCGTGTAGGTATATAAATTATCACCCAAAGATTATAGCTTACTCAGCACGGTATAATTTGGCACGCAACTATCCTGCCCTATGACTAATACGCGTTTAGTATAGATTTTAGACCAATTCGATAGGGGGAAAAATGCATCGATTTCGTCGCATACGAGATGGAATTGGACGAGGGTGTAGTGAAAATTTTGGTACAAAAACGATACCTCAAGAAACACTTTGAAGAATAACGGGCTTACATATTATGTACTTATACGTATGTATAAATTCTCGCAATAAAATTCCAATTAAATTGACGACTTTTTTTTAAAGAATAAGATGGACCAGTTAATACCGGATATTATGACATGGTAATTAACCAAATTACTAATTACGATTCCCGTTTTGCGCCGTATAATATTGCGATATAGATTTACGGACAAAATTCCATTATTTCGGCGAGACGACAAAATTCCGGCAATTTGCGATCGGTTTCGCGAGCCTTACGAATGAACGGCGATCGCTTTATTTGCATCTCCATTCCCATCATTAGAATATCGAAAGTGCCAGCTGAGATGGTCGCATCGCTAATTCCAGACCGGGCAAATATTTTACATAAATTTTCCATCCCAAAGTGCAACTTGAACACGGTATATTCGACATTCGTACATATACGAAAGCTGAAATCTCGTGAATGTCCCACTTACGGACCGGTTTTATATAGACTAATGAAACTATACAGTTTTAATACCTCAGTCATGTATTTTGTTGGCGGTAAACTTAGGCGCGCGACATAAATGAACTAGTAACTTTTGAACTCGCACTATCTGCGCGTATTTTACGCTCGCAATCGGTTTCTATATTATTGTAAAGTGTAGCATGTGTATCTCGGTTCGTGGATATTCGTACGTACAGTACCTATCTTTTTCTACAAATAAATTCTATATACGCTTTTGAACCGTTCCAATACGTCGTATACGACAGAATAAATGGCATGGCGTTTGTTCGAACCAGTTAGTTTGTACCCCATAAATCATATACCGTATACGCTTCACACAATTCTTACAACTTTTGTCCATTTCTTTAAGTATGAAAGCGTACGTATCTCGCCGAGTAGACCTCCTCAATACCTGCGCTTGATATGAATAGACATTCGAACGCTTTAAATACTTTGAAATTCTATTTTGTTACGTCGTTTGAAAAATAAATAACGTGGAATATTTTCACCGTCTTTGAACCAATTATATGTAGGTAGAGGTACTTAACAGAAGGAGAAAAATTAACCTCACAGGTACGTGTTTGAAAAGTGAAAACGAAGAATGAATTTCAATTACAATCCTTAAAAATCGATTCATCGAGCAGAAATGGACGCTTTTTTGAACAAGTTTTGGTACAGATTTTAAAAAACATGAGACTGGTGATCGAAGATTCTGAGATGTCAGGTCTCCATCCTCCTAAAAGAGATATCCCCGAATCCAAAAAGAATTTTGGCCCCTCGTTATGCGATGGAAGTGAACTCTTTTTTCACTTTAGGAATGAGAAATTTTCATGTTTTCAACCAGATGTCACGATCGGATCAAACTCAGCTTGACAAAAAAATTGCGGTCTTTCTGAACCGTTGGTGTTCCTCTCATTTAGAATCAGTGAAAATTTCACTGAAAAAGACCAAAATCACATCTCAGGTAAATCAGTGAAAAAAACACTGAAATTTCAGTCAATTTCACTGATTTTTCCAGTCAATATTACGAAAAATCACTTTAAAAAAATCGGTGAAAATTCGCCGAAATTTCAGTGATTTTTTTTACTGATTTGCCTGTGGTACAATTCTGACTTTTTTCAGTGATTTTTCACTGATTGAAATTGAGAGAGAGATGAAATTTTTCCCTTTACAAGTTTGAGTACATACTTTTGCGAGCGAAATGATGAAAAATCGTTTTAAAAAATATTTTGGCAAGAGAAAGTGATTTTATGGCATTTTTGTCGAAAAAATCGAGTACAAGTTGATAAAAAAAAATGATAATTTTTCACCGTTAGTGTAAGGTTATAAAAAGGAGAAAAAATTCAGATAAAAATGTCAATGTTCACATTTTGAGTACTTTGACATTACGCGGATATCAGTCGCTAGTTTTTTCGCATGCACGACAATGTTGTACCCAAAGAAATTTTCAGTTTTGAACTTCGTACTGACACTATACTTACGGACAATGGAAATAACAAAAATTTCGAAAAATAAATCAATTCGAGCAAAAATTGGGCAAGTCGTGTATCAAATACGTATTTCAAGGTACGGTACAAGAAAAATATTTTTTGACCAAAAAAAACCATTTCATGGGTGAAAAATGTTGATGAAAAATAATTCTTCAAGTTTTCAAAGACGTTCTCATGCTTGAAAAATTCTAAAAAAAATATCACGTTGCACACAGGATATGATGTTCATTTTTTTCACAATTTTTCCCCCAAACCATCAAGTAGAAAACTCGAAAAAATTTCAAACTTGAGTTTAAGTAGAAAAAATTTTCCATAAATCCACCATTTTGACACCAAACCAAGACCAATCGGTAGAGCATGTAAACAGAACTCCAGGACCAAAATTTCTGGTGCTAAGCTGCACCCCCTGATTTTTGGTGAATTTTTAAAAATCGAATTTTGTGTCAAGTTCAAAAATACATGTCAAAAATTTTTTTTCACCTTATTCAGCGCTAGAAGTCTGAAATTTGGTTTATACTCAAATTTTGACCCGCTGAATCGATTGGAGGCAGTTTCGAGTCATTCTGGAACCTCCAGCAAATTTTGGAAAATTCCAGAAATTCAAAAATGCTCTGCAACCTTCAAAAGTTTGCTTTATCATGACGTATTAACGCGATCGATGCATGTTGGTGACCCCATTGATCGATTCTGATAGTTTTTTTCAAAACCTGGAATTTCCTGTTCGTGACCCCATAATTTTATGCAATTTTTGAGTTTCTGGAATTTTCCAAAATTCGCTGGAGGCTCTAGAACGGTTCGAAATTGCTTTCAATCGATTCAGCGGGTCAAAATTAGGGTATAAACCAAATTTCAGACTCCTAGCTGAATTAGGTAAAGATTACATTTTTTCAACATATTTTCCAACGTGAGCCAAAAATCGATTTTTAAAAATTCACCAAAAATCGGGGGGGGGGGAGCTTAGCACCTAAAACTTTGGTTCTGGGGTTCTTTTTACATGCTCTATCGATTTAGTTTGGTTCGGTGCCAAATTTTTTTTGCCAGTATCTGGGTACTTTCCTTGGCAGCATACTCAACAACCTTGCAAAGGGCACTGGCGCATAAGATAGGTGAAAATGCCCCAGGGCTGAAATTCGAAACTAACCGATGGAATTTGGTTCTTATGGTCTGAAAATCCCGTGGTAGAAATTTCAGCCCTCTTCCCCTCCTCCAACCCTAGTTATCGGACAAAACGTTATTTTTTTCGACTTTCGCATGGAGAATTTTCATTTTCGCGAGTTTTTTATCGATTTCTTTCAAATTTGCATGGACGGTACACTACACCAAGGGGTATACAGGGTGGATCAAAAAAAAATTTCAACAATTTTTTCCAGCCGCAACGCCTGTTTGAAAACTTAAAATCGAGTTTTCCACGTGAAGTTGAAGAGGGGCAATTCTGAAAAAAAAATATATATTTTATGTACCTAGTCAAGGTGTACAAAATATAATTTTTTCAGGTTTTTAAAAAATACTTTTTTTCTGAAAAACTCGAAAAACCATTTTTCGAAATCAC
>FIZT01028029.1:0-31328 GCA_900065295.1 Paracoccus marginatus | reverse complement strand
GTACATCTAGACTAGGTACACATTATACATTTTTTTTATAATTGCACTTCTGAGAAGGGTTACCAAAATGGCCTTTGGAAATCTTGAAATGCCCATTTGACCTTGAAAAAATGCTCGAAAATTTTTTTCAAAAAATTCTGTGAATAGCCCTTAGTAGTGTCTCACCGGTCATTAATTAAATTACCATTATTTTCTTCCAAAAAGTAAAAAATACAAATGAAAACGAGCTAGATATTTATAGTACCTTGTGAAGAGTTGCATTTTTGCTACTCAACTTAAAAATAAATACTTTCTTTGTTTTAAAAATAAAATAAAATGGCCACAAAAGTATGTAAGTAGAAGGTATTATTAGTACTTACCAGCATCCTTTTTTCCGTCGTTTTTTTCATATCGTTGATTTTTATGTAATTTATCATCCTTCGTGATATTCCGATTACCAGCAGTAATTTTCATATCGGCTGCTGAATTATATGTATTACTCGCATAAATCAATCTATTAACTGCATCTAGGTATTTCTGAGAATGAACGCTTAATTCACCAACGGATTGCAATGTTTAATTCTATGAAAATGCGAAGGTATACTGTATGTATACAACCACAAAGCATTAATCCGTCAGCTCACAGCAGGCCAGTAGCGCGTTTCCATGACAAAAATATGGGAGTAAAAAATATTAAGTTCTCGTTTAGCACCTGTCATTTTATTCTAGCTAAAGTAGGGATACCTGTTTGTTCTGTATCAACCCCATTTTCCCATCACTCTTCACTTCTCTTTTATAGTTCTATCTCTGTCGCTTTTGTCTGAAAAAATACCGCAGAAATTGAGAAAAAAGGAAAAAGTTGGAAAGTACATATTTAAGGCTGAACCCGAAATGAGCTCGAGATTGAAATATTGGATGCAAAAATCGGTCAGTTATTACTTATTACAGACAATTTTTAGCAAGTCAAAATTTTATTAGTTGGTAATATTACTTGAAAAAAAATTAAAATCATTTTTTTTGAAAAACTACTTCAAAAGTTTCTAGTTCAATTTTCATTTTTATAAATTTTTTATACATAGGTATATTTTTTTTTCAAATCATTAAGTATACCTAGGTACCTAAATTTTGATTTTTTAAATTAATTTTTTAAAAAAGAAAAATGTTATTTTTTAAGATAATAAAAAATACCTAATGTTGTTTTTTTGGAGAAATAAAAACAAAAAAAAAATCCAAAAAAAATTCAGATAATTTTATTCGTCAACAATACATAAGTACACATTTGTCAGCGCAATAGCACATACCCATAAGAATTCGCGAAAGAGCGAAAGAAAAATCACAGTTTTACTAATAAACCAAAGTTTGTAAAAATCGAACAACCACAATTCAGTCCTTTGTAATTAGAATGTTGACATTTCCCAGTTTTTGCATCGAAATCGAAACAATCGCCTCATTCGCTAACTTCGACGTCATCTTCTCCAAAAGCTGCATTGAATTCTTCATCAGTGACCTGAAAATTGAAAAAAAAAAAAAAAAACAGTTGGGCAAGTGCATCGACGATCAGTAACGGAGTAATCGTTTGAACCAGTTTGAACGCTTACTTTTCTTTTTTTATATTTCTTCAAAAGAGCTACATCTTTCATCAACTCCTCCATTTCAGCTTCGGTGAAGTCATTTTTACGTTTCTTCTTCTTAGCTTTACCTTCAGCACTTTGTGCTTTTTTCAATTCTTTCCTTTTGAGTCTTCGTTCCTTACGTTCTAATTTTTTCTGTTTCGCTTCGGACCACGCTATTGTTTGCTTTTGGCGCCTGGATTTAAATTTGGATCCGGGCCAGACGCCGGTTTCTTGGTATTCTTTCAGGTTTTCTTCGCGTTTTTTCTCTCGCGCTTTATTCCTGCATTGGAAACAAATTTCAATTTTTCGAAGAAAGAATTTAAATTGCGAACGAAGAAGGGTACTTACAGATATTTAATAGCGTTAAAATCTATATCGACGGGAGTAAACTGCGAGGTGTCTACGTTCTTGAGTTCGGGCATTCTAGGTAATTTTAGCAAACCGAATCCAAACGCTAGTTTGCAAATATCCAAATCTAAAGAAGAAAAAGTCAACTCATTGAGGTTGTGAAATTGAGCAGCATAAATTAGAAAAACAAAGTAGCTACCTTTGACCCTTAAAATAAGATTGCACTCGTGTTTGGAATACGATTGAATATAAGATACGAAAGCTCGATTAGCTTTATCGAAAATTTGTCTGTCGCCGATCTGTAACTGGCGAACGCTGTCTACGACTTGTTGAAAATTATCCGATCCAGCAGCTGGTAATTCTTTTAACAAAACCTGAATAATTTGCATCAACGATGAATGAGGACGCTGCTAATGAAAATACGATAAGGTCAGATTGGCAGAAATACCTTTTGATTGCGTAGAATGAAGTTCACGTAAGCGTCCTCGTTCGGCATAAGCATCACTACAGCGTTCCCAGTCTTACCGATTCGAGCCGTACGTCCGCATCTGTGTACGAATGAAGTAGCGCAGCTAGGAGCATCGTACTGGATAACCCAGTGCACTTCTGGGATATCTACGCCTCGAGCCATGACATCGGTACATAGTAGAACACCTGAGAAATGAAATCGTTCATACTGTTGATTCGATTTTCGATCTCGTCGAGTAATTCAATTACCTACCTGAACCAGCCTTTCTGAATTTTTCAAAAATTTTATACCGCCGGTCTTTCATTTTACCGTGCAAAGCGAATAGTTTTACGTCGGGTAGCAGTGTCTCGAGTACTGTTAGAAAATAGTCGACGGCGGCGCACGACGACAGGAACAACATGTATTTTAAATTATTGCCCTTTTCCGTGATGAAATTTACAAGCATCGCGAGTTTCTTGTCTGGCTCGCACATCATGTAGTAGTTTTGTAGCATCATTGGTGTAGAAGCGTCTTCCATGGAACTGAAATGGCAAAATTAATGAAATCTTACGAATGGAAATTGTGGGTAAATTCGATCGTTATTCGTTATACCTGTCAGACATCTTCATTTTTTTCTCTTTAACTTCGATAAGTACGGGATTACGAAGACCTGCCTTCACAAGAGATAGCAACTGTTTAGTTTGCGTAGCGGAAAAAAGGCCAGTTCTTCTTTGAGATGGCAAATAATGCAAAATATTATTCAGCGATTTTTCGAATCCTAAATCGAGCAATTTATCCGCTTCATCGAGAATGAGCAGTTCCTACAGGAAAAACTCATTCAATTAATTATGAAATCTAAATCGGCGTTGAGGTAATGTCCCAAATTACGTACGATCCCTTTAAGAGATTTATGTAAATTTATTTCGGAAAAATTCTTCGTTAGCAATTCTTCCAATCTGCCTGGAGTAGCAGTGATTATATGACCACCTTGACTGCGTAATTTTTCCACATCGTCGGTGATAGGATTCCCACCAACGATCAATAAAGACGTTATATTTTCCATATTGGCTAAAAAGTGAGATAATACTTCGTAAGTTTGGGTAGCCAGCTCTCGAGTAGGTGAGATAATTAATCCGGCTATATCTCGCTTCTTCAGCGGTTCTTTTCGTCTCTAAGCAGAAAATATTAAGAATATAGAGAAGCGGTATGATTGAGAATGAGAAACCAGCAACCAGATAAAAAATTACCATAATGAGTTCAAGTAAGGGTATCACAAAACCTAAAGTTTTTCCGCTGCCGGTTACAGCTTCTGCGGCCACATCTTTGTTTTTCAGCAGGTGAGGGATACATTCTGCCTGTCACAAAAAGTTGAATAACGTAAATCCAGACTGCAGCGAGTATTTTATGAGAAAATAAAAAGAAAATATAACTTACTTGTATAGGAGTAGCGTATTGAAAATCCAAATCTTTCAATGTTTTGAGAATCGGTTCGGATAGTGTAACGCCCAACTGATCGAAAGCTTTCTGGGCCATCACACTGTCATGTAATAATTTCGAATAATTGTTTCAAAAATTAACTAAAGTTCATGATAATTTTGAAAGAAATGAAAAAATGTCCTTTTTTACAAAACTTTTATTATCAGGTATCTGATAAAAAAGCACGTGCTTTCAAAACAAAAAATTACCGTAATTACTCCGTTATTTTTGTTTCTGAAAAAGTAGGTAACTTGAGTAGGTTTTGTGATGACGTTTTTTTGTACGAGGCGTTTTCAAGTTACTACGAAGGCGCATACATGCTTTGACGTATTTGCCGCCGCCATTGAAAAAATATTACAGCCTCACAACAACGTTTGTTATTAGATTTATTGATTTAATTATTACTGAGTAATTGTGTCGCATTAATTTAACGCAAATTCGTTTAATTTTATAAATTCTGACATTATTCAGTATGGGTGAAGCAGATTCATTGAACATTGATAAAATCATCAGTGTTTTATTAGAAGGTACGTAATAGATTGGGTTATCTTATGTGGAGAAAATTTCTCCGTATGTATTCTAATCGGCGTAAATATCGTTTTATGTACGTGCTTCCCACCTGTTAGCGATCTCGCTTCGAAGTAGATTGTATGAAAGTTGTATTTTACAATGTTTCTACCATCAGAACATTCGAAACTTTCGAAGGAATTACCCCTCTGTAAAATTCCGGTGTGGGAAAGTGTTTCAACTTTCATCTTTCAAGTTAATGTCTAAGCTCAGATCATGGCTTTGTTTTAAACTGAGATTATTTTTTATTTACCGTGAATATCAATACTTATTGATCTCAGTTATGTATTTGTGTGTCGGAAGAGTTCTAATTAACTATGTATTGTTTTACAGTTCGCGGAGCCCGTCCAGGAAAGAACGTTCAATTGTCGGAAAATGAGATCAGGGGATTATGTATAAAATCGAGAGAAATCTTTCTGTCACAGCCCATATTACTTGAACTTGAAGCACCTCTGAAAATTTGCGGTACGTTCGCTAGTCGAAGAAACCATTGCCGAATTTAGTTCATATTTTCACGACGCGGTTAAATTTATAGGAGACATCCACGGGCAGTACTACGATCTGTTGCGATTATTCGAATACGGAGCGTTTCCTCCGGAATCGAATTATCTATTTTTAGGAGACTACGTCGACCGAGGAAAGCAATCCCTAGAAACAATATGTTTATTACTCGCATACAAAATAAAATACCCGGAAAATTTCTTTTTACTTCGAGGCAATCACGAATGCGCTAGTATCAATCGTATTTATGGATTTTATGACGAATGTGAGTATTCTACGGTCTGTCGTAGCATTCCGTTGAAAATTCCCTAATCTCGATTTGGTTTTTAGGTAAACGAAGGTACAGTATCAAGTTATGGAAAACGTTCACCGATTGCTTCAATTGTTTACCCGTTGCCGCCATCATCGACGAGAAAATTTTCTGCTGTCACGGCGGTTTAGGTCCAGATTTACAAAGCATGGAACAAATCAGACGTATTATGCGACCAACAGACGTGCCAGATCAAGGTTTACTGTGCGATTTATTGTGGTCCGATCCAGATAAAGTAACCGAATCATTTCATACGTACCTTTCTCTTTTTATTTCCATTATTTAATAATTTCGTATTTCATTTTAGGATACTACCGGCTGGGGCGAGAACGATCGAGGTGTATCGTATACCTTCGGACAAGAAGTAGTTGCAAAATTTTTACAAAAACACGATTTCGATCTAATATGTCGAGCCCATCAAGTAATACCATTTTCATCGTCCTCCAGCCAAGCCCTCAATTACCCGACGAATCATTCTAATCGACAATATTACGTTGTTTTCAGGTCGTCGAAGACGGTTACGAATTTTTCTCGAAGCGACAGCTAGTTACGTTGTTTTCAGCGCCTAATTACTGCGGCGAATTTGACAACGCAGGAGCGATGATGTCAGTTGACGATAGTTTGATGTGTTCCTTCCAGATTTTAAAAGTGAGTCGTTTCCGTCGTCTCGAATCGTCGTACGTTGGCGAATTTGAAATTTTCAACATTTTTCTCTACCCCTTTTTACAGCCCGCTGACAAGAAGAAAATTGGTGGTTATTTAAGTACGAACGCGAATCGACCTCAGACGCCGCCCAGAGGAGCGAATAATAAAAATAAAAAGAAATAATGATCATCATCGTTATCGAAGCCAATGTAATAATATCCTCGTGCGACAGACAGATTTTAATTTATTTTATAACGATATTATTACGTGTTCATAGTAAAAAAAATGAAACTCGTACGAACCTAAGAATAAAAGGAACGCTTGTAAAAAACAACTTTTATTTTTATTCATACCGAATGTGGCTAACGGTACATATATCCGTACATACTTGGTAATTTAGATGTATTTTTTATTTTGTATTCTCCCCTGCCCCGCCCTCCTTGTATTTTTTTTTTAATTTACGTATATAGATTTTATATCGTAAGCACTTTATGAGCGAGGGAAGATTTGATGGAAAATAAATGTAGTAAACTAAGGCACACTTTATTATAACAGACCTCATACATATATTTTTTTGAAATTAATTTATTTACTTTTTTTTTTCGTTTTTAATTTGTATTATAATTATATATTATTTTGAAATATATACGTTTATAAAGAAAAAATTACGTTTAACGTAACGTGATTATCTAATAAGCAAGACATTCATTTAACCGGAATTTCGAGAGATCTGTTATTCATTCTAAAACAAAAATTTACTATGCATTGTAGAAATTAGTAAATAATTTTCCAACGCAAGAGAGCTTTTTTTAGAAGCGTTTAATTTATTTTTTTTATTTTTGTTTTTTGAAAAATTAAATAATCGCGTTGAATAACACGCACCAAGAGACCAATTCGAAATTCTCGAAAATTTCGTCGTATTATTTTATTTACGAAAGGAGAGAATGTCGATTTAACGCAGCCTCCTGTACCCTTCTCGACGCCCTTTGTAATGCTGTTCCCTAGAGTACAGTTTTATTTATTTTTCTATTGTTATAATTGTGATAACGAAAGTTATGTAATTTTTTTCTATTTGTATTGATTTTTATTTTGTATTTTGAAATCTTGAATGTCGTTTGAAGATTCGTAGAAGTGACATGATTTAAATGAGGTATAAAATGGGTTAAATTTTTTTTTCATTTAATCGATTTGAAACGCTTGTTACGCGATGTTATTATTATTTTTTTTTTTTGTATAGGGCAGTGTTATTATGTGTGCATTCTCTTAGAAGCACGTTCGTTATTGAAAATGCAGCTGTATTCCAGTTTTTATGATTGACATTTACGATGTTTTATATTGTTATCGATTTTTTTTCCTTGTTTTTGAGAGAATTTTTACCTAAAGAATGAAATTTTACTCTTTTTTTCCTATCGTTGAAAGCAGGCGTTGGTTTTATATTGTGTGGCGATTGTGAAACGAATAATTATATTATATAATCGATGTAGATGTAATAAAGATACGTAGACCTACATAAGGATCGAAGATCGATACTCGTGTGCGAGTGTTTATGCGGATATTTCGACGTAACGTCTAAGTTAAACGATAAAGGCCAAAGTTATATCGTGTAACATACCTATAATACGTGTGAGTGTCTGTATGTGTGTTTGTTAAAAAAAAGAACAATTATATTTAAACTAAACGATATTGTAATTGTAAACGTACAAATACGAAATAAAAAAGTTACACCTTTCGAATATTTATTGATTTTTTTTTAAACCCCTGCTCTTGTGTATAGATCAGGTTGGTAACGTTTAAAATGAAGGACGAAATAGAAGAAATCATCCTTGAAGAAGCTAAACCATGGTACAGGCAAGAAGGGACGTGGCTACCCCTCAAGTTCAGCGGCCATTTCGAAATTCTGACATCTGGTTCGCCTCATTTCACCGTCTGCCTAACGGATTACCTTCAACGATACGATTTTCTAAAATTGTTCCTCTTCCACTCTTCATTTTCAGTCTCCTGGAGGGTGTAAGGAATTTCATGAAGACTCATATTTTTTCAAGAAATGAATTCATTACAAGGACTATAATCGCCCCTAAGAATCACCTTTTTATTAGGTTTTTTATCCACAGAATAAAATCCTATACAGTCGATATAGTAAAATAAATTATTAAAAACTGAACTAGAAGTCAAATTTCAAGAAAATGTACACACTTAAGTTATATAATCCTACGCAAAGACAAAGGATTAAAGATAACAATACACGCCCGTGCATAGAACAAAATTAAGTAGATAATTTACAAGAAAAAATTTAATCTTTAAAATCCATTCGTCCGAACGCAATAAATTAAAACATCGTACATAATTATGCAGGACTAGCGAGAAAAAATTACACATATCACAATTTTCATAAAAACGAAGCTACAGAAAGCCTACATTATCCGGTAATTTCAATATGGCCATCGACGGGAGACTCCGGCCTGCTAACGTGACCATTTTGCAGAGCTGGAGAACATGATCTGGTAGACAGCGGGGATAAAGGGGAAGACGGACGACTACCGATGGAATTTGGTACATTTGCCGGTGGCTGGTCTGATAAATTGTTGAGAATCGACATCAGTTTACTCGTCAAGTCGTTATTCTGCGAATGATGACCATTTGGGGGAAATTCGTGCGGTTCGAGAGCCCGAACTGGGGGCGGATTTGGTCCAGCAACGATATAGGAACGTTCTTCTCTAGGTGCTGGGTAATTTACGATGCTGAAGATGAACTTAATACAACCGAATTGGATGTAAGAGCCGTGATTTAGAGGAGCAGTTCGTTCCCAGCTTTCGTCTCGGCCGTTGGGGAATTTCTGATGATTAGATTGGCACTGGCATTTAGTCTGCGGGAAGAAAAATAATTAGAAAATATATAATTACGCGGGAGAATTACAGCGTAAGATCCTTACTCGTTTTGGATTCACGAAAAAGTTGTCTCCGAGTAGGTATTCGTCGTCGCTCAAGTCGTTTGGAAGATGTGATAAGCGATTAGTCTCCTGATCAAGGGGCTTTTCATTAGACGATTTCGTTTGGGTTGTTTTTTTCGCTGATCCTGATCCTGTTTCAGGTCTAATCGAAGTTCGACTACGGGTAGGTTTCGTAACCCTCTTCGAAGTAGTTCCCGACCGAGTTCTGGGTATTTTTCGGCCTTCGTTTGGTCGAGAAACGTCTTCGGTATCCGCCGTCTGGCTAGAGCTAGGTTTACTAATACGAGTAATTTTCGTAGGTCGTTGATCGTCGTTCATATCACTCGGTTTTCGTTTAGTCGCGTTCCGTTTCGTCCTCTGGACTCGTTTAGCACCAGCTTGCACGTCTGGTTTGGCGACAGCGGGTGTGTTTTTTATAGCTTTCGATATTTCGTTCAAGTCTTCGTCGGCAATAGTGGCCATTTCTTGTTTCGACTTCGATACCAGTTTGTCGATATCGTTTAGTAATCTTTTATACGTGCTGCGAGCTTCGGCCGCTTTTACAGTCGAAGCTGTTCGCTTGGAATGCCCGTTACGAGGTACCGATGAGCTAGAGCCGGTTGATTTTTTTCGCACGGGTTTCGTAAGCGATTTAGGCGCTGGAGGGGTGTTCGAGCTGGTGGTTGGTATTGATTTTTCAGTGTGGCGATGAGATATATCGCAGGTGTAGCAGACGCCATCGACTATGGTGTTGTATTTGCTGTAGTTGATTAGCTCGTACGTGTTGGTTACCTGGAGAGAGATTTGGAGAGAGATTAGGTTTGAAATTTTCGGCAATATATAGGGAATTGGTGTAACTCACTTTGTCGTAAAATATCACAGCATGGTCTTCTGAAATGAAATTACAATTTCCGTAATTTCTAAGGCAAACATCGTTAGAGAAACCTAGAAAACGATGAAAAATTCATCAGATACTGATGACAAATACGTGTAAATTAATTTCGACAGAAAAATCAACTCACCCAGGCCTATACTGAGCGACTGCCCGTACATATAAATTAGAGGCCGATGCGATAGAGGGCACAGGACAGCTCGAACGTTACCTTTAGGCCTTTCTGGAAGTGTGTCTTTTAGATTATCTTTGAGTAATGGATGAAACAACGGGTATGGATTAGAATTCGGGGTAAAAGAAGGTGGCAGGTCTTCGGTGAGCTGTTTTATCCTTTGGATCATCAAAACACGACGAATATCTTCGCTCAAAGTGGTAATTGAAATGCCTCCTGAAATGAGAAAATATAAATAAGTTGTTTGAAGTGAAAATAAACGCGAAAAAACAAAAAATTAAAACGTACCAGTGATGAAGTTTTTATTAATATCTCTGATAATATAATTTTCAATTTTTTTCCAGCTTAAATTCGCCTCGGTGGTATCAACTTTCTGGATCATTTTTGCTGTAGCTGCACACGATAACAAAAAGTGGTGAGTCATTCGTAATCGGCTTGAATTGCCAAAAAGAGTAATTCAAACTCACCGAAAGAAGTGCCATTTTGATAAATTTCGTTAGAATTCGACGAGCTCCTGAAACAAAATCGATTGCTATTTCTTTTCGAAAGAAAACTTCGCTATAAGTAATTAAAAAAACGAACTCTTTCGTGTCGACAGTTATATCCGAGTTTGGACTAGGCTCCGAGTCCGGTATCTTCGTTTTACTAGCTGTTTTTTTCGACGAGGTTCGTTCATTTGAAGTCATATCCAGTAGACTTTTCCATCTAACTTTTTTATACGGCCTCAAATTGTACTTTTTATCACTACTATTTTTGGCTTGACTCGTGGAGGGAGCTGACTCGGAAGTTGTAGTATTTTTAAGCGATTCAGACTCAGCATGAGAAGTTGTGCCACTTGGCTCCTTAAAAAAAACGTCAGTTTAAAAAATAATCGTAAAACTGAAGCTATACGTGTCACGATTTACGTACCTGAGAATTGGTTTTTTCACTGACACCGTATTTCGCTGAAGTGAAATTATCGTTGCTGGTCGCTTTTGACGGGAGTAGTTCTTCCAGAGGAGGAATTCGAGGTGGTGGGCGTTTGTAGTGGTATTTCACGATATCGGGAATCTGTAAATGAACGCCGAAGTGATCAACTTCCGGCTGGAAAATTAATCGAATCAACGAAGTACGTACCTTGACAGATGCATTGATAAATGGTCGACTTTTTGGTTTTTTATCGTGAGACTTGATTTTTTCGATAAAATTTGATTTTATGTCTTCGTCGTCAATGGGAACAGAAAATTTACTCCACCACGACATCAATTCGGTAATACTAGAAGGATTTTTCATAACACGTTCCTGCAAAAAATAAAAATAAAAAAGTAAGCACGTGGAAAATTTCTCCTTCAATGACAGTCATAACGCTCTATTCGAGTGAAATGAAAATTACCAGCACATGATGAGGATGTAAAGGACACATCCATTTTACATCCGGAATGGTACACAGCGGAGGATTCAAGCAGTTCAAGTGAAAATGCGCCGGGCAAAAGTCACAACTGATGATTTGTCCAACGAGACAAGTTCTGAAATGATAATTTTACAAATAAAACGTTGAAAAATCCGAATCAACTATTTTTTAGCATTTGATAAGCTTACCCTTTGCAATAATAACATTTTCTGGCGGGTAACTTTAATAAATCTCTGGAGTCTAGATCATTAGCCAGATTATCAGCATCTGGAATCAGCAAAATAATAATTTCATCTCCTCTTACTTCGTCACTCGAGTAACAAAACGATTAGAATACCTTTTTCGGTGCTGATTAGATTCATATCGATATTCGCAACATATTCGGCGGGTAAACTGAACTGTTTAGGATTCGCTTTGGAAGCATCCGTAATCATATCAGCAAAAGCTCTTTGGATTCCGGTAACATGATCTACAGCTTTAGGTCGCCGGTTACGTTTTGGTTTTGGCGCAGGACGTTTCTTATTCTTATTTTTATTATCGACTTCGATAACTGCATCGTTTTTTCGATTTTTCAACATGTAATCGCAATTCGTCAGATTAATATGGATCTGTTTACGTTTAGCTTCCTCGACACAATTGCTCGCAATATCAAGATCCGATGTATCTTTCGAAACACTGTTATCACTGTTGGCAGACGTTTTTCTGCCAGATTCTTTGACCGTGTTAACTTTCACTTGTTTATTGATACCTAGAATTTTCCAAACGTCGTCCATATTCAAACCGTTGACATCGCCGGCGTCGTCTTCGGCGGCTGAATCGAAACATTCGGCTTCCGGTTCTGTTTTCAGAGGGAATACCAAATCGTCTCGAAGTAACTCGTCTTCGTCTCTGGATTCCATTTTTATAGGCATATTTCCAACGGAACCGGCATCGGAGCTCTCATCCAATTCGCTTCCAACGTTTTCTTCTTCGATGCTTTCGTTCTTAATGACGATCGAATCGTGTAGAACAACTGACAACGTATCTTTCACACCCGAGAATGGAAAGTTATCCGATGTAGGTGCTACAGGTTTTACAGCATTTGTCACCGTAGCCATTTCTACGGATTCTGCGGAAGTGCGTCGTGAATGTGAATTTCGTTGTGGAGGGTTTTCAGCTACTTTTTGCTGCAAATAAAGAATAATATAAAGATATGATTCGGTCAAACGGGAAAATATTTGACGGAAAAGCACATACCTGATTTTTGTTTTCAACGAATACGCACGAGTTGCAAATCCACTGATCGGTCGAAATCTTCTTCTCAGTTATAGGCGGATCGCTACAAAAACAAATAGATTTCGGTGATTCGTTCATTAATAACGTATCGAGATAGTACCGAAATTGAAGTCGTACTGGCACAGCGGATGAAACGATGCAGGACAGTTGGCACAAAACAGAACGTTTCCCCTTTCACCACAAGCATCGCAATAATCATGACGTTTGCCTCTTCTTTTGAAATATGAATTGGTCTCCGGTGCACTCCTTTCTTTTGAAGTACCAGCGCTGGATTTATCAGGCGGAGCTACCAAAGCTTGAATTTTCTGTAAAAGTTCACGCCACTATAATAAGTACGGACCTGTTTTCATAACATGAACAGGTCGGTTAGGTACTAAAATCATGCTAGTTTTCAAATTACGCAGAAGTCTCTTACGGGCATCAGATCTTCATAAGTGCACAAATTACTCATCTCAAGCTGTCAATTTCTAGGACAGCTTCAACTTCACAACATTAGATTTTTAAATATTTAACATCACTTTTACATCTTTTTTATTAGCACAAACGTACAAGTGAATTCAGAACCGGTTCGAAGAGAAATAAATTTGGCCGAGTTGTTCGGGATGTGGCTTATGAGTCCAGGTACATATCCGGCGACAATAATCGAACAATTTGTACCAAAAATTTAATATTTAACGTTCAATTTTAATTTTTTTTTCAAATTTTTCATACTGAAATCTTGAAACGGAATTATTTTTCAATTTTTTCCACACAACCGATGGCAAAATAGTTGACTTTGACTTGTGAACAGTGGCTTTCTGAAATACCGAAGGCACGTGAAATCTACGCTACACGTCGAGCTTTTTCAAAAAACCGTGGATCATCATCTCTTTTATTTTGCTTAGCGTGCAAAATTACAAAACACTGCATTTCTGTACAATTATACAGGAAATTATACTAATGTAACTATCGAAATTGTATCATAAAGAAGCCATAAACTTGAACTAACTTGAACTGAGCACTATATTTTTCTCTCAACAATGGGTTACCTCATCGAGCATCATAATTCATATACGAACTCGCTGAACACTTGAAATACAATATTGGACTTATTGGACTATAGAAAAATAATTCATCACATCACTACGTCCAGAATATTATTCGGATATTTGAAGACTTTGAAACATAATCGAGAATCTTTTCATCACAATCCGTCCATTTCATTTGCTCAGTTTAAGCTCCAATCAAAATGTTTGAGAAGTCGAAAGAATGAAAAATGAAATACAGTGAAAGTCTCAATGAAAATTCGTATTTTATTTGCGAATAATTTAACAGAAGTGCAGTTTTTATAACACATTAAAATCAAACAAAAGCGAATCTCCATAAAATACAAATAAGTCTATCTTGTAGAAAGGTGCAGAGTCACAGAAAATACAACATACGAACGATCTAAAAAGATTTTTTTTTTAAATTTATAAAATATAGGTAATTATTAATTATTCTTAAAATTGATTTGGTGCGATTTATTTATAAACGTAATTTTTGCATAGGTACCACATTACCACACTACGAGATCCATTTACACAAAGTAGATATGCATATCGATTAAATTACGTATTTCTAAAACTAAAGAGTGAATTCAACCAATTAGATCTACATCGGAACACTTTTTCAATTAGGAAAAAATTGTGGTAACAATACATCGCATATTACAACAACACCGTTGAACGAAAATTTTCGAATTCGTCATTAATAATTCGAGTGTTTTTCACGCGAATCATCAGGGAAGAATTTAAACAAAACACAAGCAGCAGATGGTAACATTTGAATTGGAAAGAATTTAAAAAGTAGTTCTATACAATAATATTAACAACAATCTTGCACGGTTATCACAGATATAAAAACATCATCGATCAGTTTGTTTGTCTCAAGTATAAAACAACTATTTAAATTCTATAGAGCTGAAATGGCACATATGTAGCATGGCTATCCCGGTTTGCTGTGTAGTCTAAAGATTAAACGAACTAAATTATGGAAAAGAGCAGGCAGTACTAAAGATGGCACTGGTCTAACGAATGGTAACCTACCATCTTCTCTGATGGTATTTTATCCTTATAACATCTGTAAAAATGTAAATTTCAATTAATACAGAATAAAAAAACAATTCGGTTAGTTCATGCGACACTTACTTTCACTAAAACTGTCATTGTAGTCAGTAAAGCTTTCAATCTTAGAGTTTCACTCTGTAAAAAAATCAGTTTCCGTGAAAAAATAACGAATACAGTTCTTTACTACGGAAATATAAGAAAAAAAAACGTTCTAGAAGATGGCTTTTGAAAAAAAAGAAATTCTCCTACAATGACAGTTTTACGTAAATCAACGTACTAAATTTCAGTTGAAAATTAAACTTCCGTTTCATCCGCCCATCACCTCCTAAAAATAAATCGTACTAAAAAAAATTTATTAATTCGCATGCAACTATCAAATACCATTCTTGAATTAGTAATCCATCACACATTCTGACATTCATTCTATCATGTTGCCAAACGATTAAAATTCTTCACGTGAACATGGCATCTGGCGAAGGTATATTTCAAATTCTTTTTTCATCTCGTTATATTCGTGAACAAATACCTACTAGAATTTAGTATCGTATCCATTTAGTAAAAAGTGATAATGTTACTCGACTATATCTAATAATCGCCGGAACACTTCTTGAAGTTTTATAGGAAGGCATCCTTAATCTGTAAATTTTACAATTCCTAGAAGTTCTGTATGTCAAAACTTCCCATGCATTTTCATCAGATTTTTTTCATCAAAGCGTTAAAACCGTTGGAAAAAAACGTGCAAATTATTTGTACAAATTAAGCATTTCGTGATTATTAAAAAAAAAAAAAAAAAAAAACTCGAATGCGGATTTTGATAACATTAATTGACAGTTATTAAAATATCGCCAGACAGATTATGTAAGTAATTTAAAAAACTATTAAGACGATACAATTTTCTTATCTTTAGTACGAATTTACGCGTTATCTCAAACTAGAAATTTTTTCACGATGTAATTGTAACCGAAATTATCAATTTTTCCCCAAACCCAGTAAGATTTCAGTGTAATTCATGCAAAATACATAGAAAGCTGGTTATTGGGAATGGCCACAATTTTCGAAAGCAAGATACGTATTCGATTTTAGCAATCTTCCATCAATTCTAATCCAAATGAAGTAAACCGATTAGAAGCTTCAAATTTTACTTTCCTTGATTTCCAAAATTGAACTAAAAAAAAAAGAGAACCTATTTCAGTAATTTCAGGAAGATCAGAGATCACTGATAAACACTGATAAGAATGTAAATTCTTGCTTTTCTAAAACGAAAATCTTACTTTCAAATAATGTGGCATTTCCTAAACGAGTTGGAGAAAAAATCACATCTCATTCTCAACACTTACCAATACCTGAAGAGTTAAAACACAAAAATTGAATTTCGATAGCATAAAATTGAAAAAAATTGTAGCAAAAATTGAAATTTCCTTTCTCGTACATTTGCTACGAAAATCAACGTAAAAAATCTGATCGAATGAGCACTCGGTTAAGAAGGTATAGAAAGATCGAACACCACATCGACTCGCACAGACAGAAAAGAAACCCGAAGGAGCGATTTCAAAAGCCATCTTCAACTATAAGTAAAGCTGCACTTTCACCGATTAAAATATGAAATATCGTACTTGTGCTCAGGATGATTCCTAATTTGATCGATTAAAGTATGAGGGGGCATTTGACCGGTACATATCTTATATACGGCAGTAAACAATGGAAATCTACGAAAAAAGAAATAATCCGTAAGAAATAATTCATCGAAACGTATCGACGTTAGAATTAGAGACCGCTTACTCATTTTCCATGTTTTTATTTTTGAGCATATAATTTACTTCTTCGGCGGTAATTGGTCCTTGTAATTTCTGACCGTTTAACATTTCCTTTTCTAATTCTTCTATCGACTGTAACGTAGATACTCGAAATTAGTACAAATCGAAGAGTGAAACCGATCAAGTGCGGTAACAATAATTACTTTTCCGGTTTTCACGAAAGCTTCGGAAACTTTACGATTACGGCCACCGTAACAGGTGGTGATTAAATCAGCCACGCCGCAGGATTCGTTGAAAGTGGATAATTCGTTGGAATTATAAAACGTTTGGGAGAATTTGATCATTTCCATTAATCCTAAACGAATTATAGCCGATTTGGTGTTATCACCTAGGCCCATTCCGTCAGCGAAACCAGCACCGCACGCGACAATATTCTGTACAGAAGGAAATCATAATTGGAGAATTTTTCAGACCGCAAATCTAACGACTAAATTTACCGAGTATTACTTTTAGAGCTCCGCAAACTTCTACCGTATCGACATCGCTGACGACGGATACTTTGAAATTATCGGTTTCTATTAAATCTTTTAAAATGGGAGCCATTACTTTATCTTTACAACCTGAAAAAATCGAACGAATTAGAATGTTGAAATATTTCGAAGAAAGTTTAGTTCCATTCAACGTACCGATCGTAGTTTCGCAGAATTTTTCTTCGGCTACTTCGTGAGCCAAGTTCGCTCCCATAAGAACATTAACTTCGATACCTAATATTCTGTTGATGATGTGAGAAATTAAATCAATTCCACCACCTTCGGCTCTGTCGAATCCCTGTCACAAAATAC
The DNA here is from genome assembly GCA_900065295.1 of Paracoccus marginatus. Lineage (NCBI taxonomy): Eukaryota > Metazoa > Arthropoda > Insecta > Hemiptera > Pseudococcidae > Paracoccus > Paracoccus marginatus. The sequence continues at coordinate 14,103 of FIZT01028029.1, read as the reverse complement.
ACGTATAATTTTCCGTAGAATACATTTCGTAATTGAAATAAAATGTCGATTACCTTGATTAAAGATAATCCTACAGCAGTTGGCTTAATTTTACCACATAGAGATTGACATTGGCCTTTGATGAACTGATGGGGTACGACGAATATTAAAATATCCGCGTCTTTGGCAGCTTCTATTAAATCAGGTACAGCTACCTAAAATGTTCGCAAGTTATATTGAAAAACGACTCATTTATACATTTATCCGGAACTGAGAGTGTACTTACGACATTAGCGGGTAGTTTATGTCCTGGTAGATATTTCACGTTTTCGTGCTCAGTGTTGATAATTTCGGTTAGTTTACGTCCGTCGATAATTTCTTCGTATACATACATGGTGACAACATCATCGAACGAGTCGAGTCGAGCAGCATTGTAACCGACAAGTTTGGCGATGGCCGATCCCCTAATAAAATCGATTAGTTTTTCATTAGCACGTGCATTTTACATAGTGATATCGATCGAAATACATCGTTCAGCCTTACCAATTACCGGAGCCAACGATGCAGACTTTTTTCGGAGCAGCCATTTCGGATGAAAAATTTATCGAGAGCTGAAAACGACGAAGGAAATGAGTAAATTAGATACCGGCACAGCGAGCTACTTCGGAGCACGTTTATGAATCAATGAAAAAAAATTCCGCGTAAACGCAGACGATCAGTACTCGATTTTCGCGATATCAAAGCACTAGAAATTATAATCGATAATCCCTATTAAAAGGTCACCGCGGCCGCCAGTTATATGTGACCTATAAGTTTAAAGTATATTACTTCAGAGATTTACTTAATATTATAAAAACGAATAAACAACTAAACGTATATGTAACGCATTGCGAAGCGTGTTCAGTTATTTTTGAAGCTTGAACGCTCGAAGATAAGACACTGACCTTGAAACTGACCTTCTTTCTAATATATGTATGCCTCGGTATGCCTATCCCCGCGGTCCGAGGCGAAAATTCTCTTTCGATTGAATTTTTTTTTTTCAAAAGTGAAATGAAATTGTTAAACGACAGAGATATGAGATAACTCTCTTTAATTAATGCAAATTGACGTATCTTTTTGAGCTGAATTCTAATCGCAAGGCGATAGTTTAATTGGATAGTTTTAGTTTCGTATTTTGAGGAACATGAAAATTGACCACCTGTGTTTCGAGGGTAAAGAGAGATGAACTTTCATGCAACGATGCAATTCAGTATCACCTGAGTAATGAGTAATCGATAATGAACCATTGGCCATGGACCACGCACCGTGAAATAATTATAATAATCAAAAACAAAATTCATTGAAAAATATATTTCATTCGATGTGTTGTCAATTTTCAACGAGTAAGTATGTAGGTACTGAATTTTGAATAAGTAAATTTTTGTCGAGTTTATGCGTGAATTGAAGATTGAACTTGATGAATTGTGGGCGTGGAAAGGCAGAGAAACAATTGAATTATGGTACCTATAAAATGGATTACTTAAAGACCCATTTATTGAAAGCTATACGAGAAACTAGAAATCATAAGAGAAGTAACCAGTTTCAAGGAGTACGTACCCGATCTTATAAATAATCACAATCACTTAAACAATACTTAGTCACCTATACAGGTGAATTTGTTTCAAGTGTTTTATTTTGATTACAAATGAGTGTTTTTCACACAAAGCAATTTTACATCTAAATTTAGACAGACCATGGTATCAAAAAATTGAAACTTTGGTTACCCATAAAATTGAATTTCTAAATTATTTCCACTTCTAAATTTACATCATTTGGCAATCAGCCACTACAATGAGGGTAATCTTACAAAAATGAAAGGAAGGAGTGCCTATTTTGCAAAACTGAAGGTGTTTTTCGAAGCTGCTGTTAATAATATCATCACAAGCACCTATCTTGTAAACTTTTTAATTAAAAATGAATTCATTTCTGAGACTTACTTACCTACACTACTAATATCGAAGCTGTCGAGTATCGAGCTGTCACACCAAATGAGAAAAACTGAAGAATGGTTTCTTTCTGAAATTAAAAAAAAACGACGGTGACACTTTTAAGAAAAATTACTCGTAACCTTCATGCTTGGGAAAAATTATAAAAGAAAAGAAATAATGAATAATACAATACGAAAACTTCGGTAATAAAACAATATCGCGGACTAATGGCTGTACGTACGTGGTTTATTCCGCAAAAATCTATAAAATTTTAGATGAAAAAATTTTTGAACATCAACTACACAGTACACGTATGTAGGTGTTTTCTTCGTGTAAAAAATTCGAACTAAGTAGGTACTTCCTTGGGTACTCAAATACTTCGGGTGAAAATAAATTAAATCGCGTTTGTAAAGAAAAGATTATGAAACCCATTTTTTTATCTTCATAGATAGTTTACCTACCTACCGCGAGTACCAATTTGAACGTACACCTTTTTTTTAAAACAAATGAAAACAACTTTGTTGAAACTCTTGAACTTGAACTGTAAATGTCAATGCAGCTTAATTTTATGGTTCACGGCTATTTAACCAACGAATTGAGTTTTAAACCGATTTAAATTGAATACACGAGAATTCTTATTCTTTTAGTAATCCCACTCTGAAAGAATGTATCTTCATAAACTACACCGGAACCATAGTATACAAACTTGATTCTTTCAATTGAATAATACTGTCGTTATATTTCATATAAACTAAAAGAAAAGTAAGGAAACTATTTAGTTTATCCATCAAGAAAACTGTATGGTATCAGCTAAGTAAATCAGGTTCCAATTCTACAAAAATAGAGGAGCTGAAGATCTTCTAAAAACAGAACAATGTTATAGGAAGCAACGAATGGATTATCGACAAGATAAATTGCAATTCTGGTAGGTAATTAAGAAGAAAAAAAGTCAATAATTATCGAAACTAATTCGCACGAACCCCAACACTGAACCTTTTACGAGCAACAAAAATATAAAAAGAAATTATGTAACAACGATTTGATTAGAACAGTTTATCTGCTCTTTTATGTGTTTCACACATAGTGGGGTATTCATTTGAATTGATAAATCATTACGAAAATACATTCAATTCAACATTTGCTCAGTTCAGTGAATTATAGAACGAAGTGTTTTGTTCCACAACTCTGAGAAATTCAAGAACCACATCGTAGCAAACTCCCATTTTATAAGTTTACCGCGATTAGGTTAGGTACTTGAGAATGGCTTCGAAGAAGGGAGGTAAGAAAACAGTACTTCATAATGAACTTTCTAGTCCTTATAATTATACTAACATTGGCAGTTTAGCTCATCATTATTAACACATTTCGTATTTCTCTCATATACAATTCGCAGCATTGATAAGCGTCTCGGACAAAACCGGATTGTTAGAATTCGCTGCAAAATTGGCTGCAAATAATTTCGAAATCATCGCCTCCGACGGAACTACATCCTATTTGCAAAATGCGAAGATTGCGGCTAAACGGATTACTGACGTGACGAAAAGTCCGGAAATGTTAGGAGGACGAGTGAAAACGTTGCACCCAGCAATTTACGCCGGTAATTGCCCACGTGTTGAATGTACTTATAATTCGATTGTTCAACTTGGCAAGTTTTAGCATGCGGTTTTTTTCCTTAGGAATTCTATCTCGGAATACGGAATCCGATTTGAAAGATCTTGAAGTAAATCAATTCGAGATGATCGATATCGTCGTGTGTAACTTGTATCCGTTCAGTTCGGTAGTCCAGAAACCGAATGTTACTGAAAGTGATGCAATTGAGAACATCGATATAGGTAGATAACCCACGACTTAATCTTAATTTAAGCCTATTAAATTTTAATAACGGAAGCACAGATAGTATCATAGTTAAAACTGAAAATTACATCACTATACTTGACGATAATGTTATGCAATAATCATGAACCAGAATTTTTGATTTTGAATAAAATTTCTAATCCTTATTTTACCCATTTTTCAGGTGGAGTGGCGCTTTTACGTGCAGCTGCAAAAAATCACGAACGTGTTACAGTTATTTGTGATTATGGTGATTACGAAACAGTCATAAATGAAATTAACAATTCGGCATCTGGCAATGTGTCGTTAGAAACAAAGTTTGTTTTTATTACATGTAAACAAACATTGGTTTATTTGGTATTCTCTAATGGCGTTAATTTTCTTCTAGGCGGAGATTGGCAACGAAAGCATTTTCATACACTTCGAATTACGACTCGATAATCAGCGATTACTTCCGCAAGCAGTTTCGTAGCGACGTAGATCAGAGAAATTTAAAATATGGAATTAATCCTCATCAAAAACCTGCTCAAATTTACAGCAATGATGGACCACTACCGTTGAAAGGTTAATATTAAATAATTCACATTTTTCGATAAAATTGGTCAATTTGGTAACCGAGAAGTTGATTAAAACAGTTTTAAACGGATCTCCGAGTTATATCAATCTGTGCGACGGTCTAAACGGATGGCAATTAGTGCGAGAATTGAAACAAGCCTTAAATTTACCAGCAGCCACTTCATTCAAGCACGTAAGCCCGGCAGGAGTTGGTATTGGACTACCCTTAACAACGGAAGAGGTATACTCGATATTCGATTATAATTCGCAAATATTTGCTATTTTTAAAAAAATCTACATTATATCGATGTATCGATTTTTAGGCCCAATTTTGCATGGTATCAAATTCCAACGAACTTTCACCTTTGGCAGCTGCCTATGTTAGAGCTCGAAGAGGAGATCCTATGTCTTCGTTCGGTGATTTTATAGCCTTATCGGATGTTTGCGATGTTTACACAGCTCAAATAATATCTCGAGAGGTACCTAATTAATAGATAAATAACATAAAATACGGTATTGTTTGTTTTGAAAACTTGAACAAACAGATGAAAATTATCGCCAAGTTTTTCACCGTACATAAGATTATATCTTGTGTTGTTTCATTCGTTTGAGATTTTTTTTCAACGTTATCGCTTAATTTCATGTTATCAGGTGAGTGACGGTATTATTGCCCCGGGATATGACGAACAAAGTTTGGAGGTATTGAAAAAGAAGAAAAATGGTGCATACTGTGTACTTCAAATTGATCCTGGTTACGAGCCGTCCAACGTCGAGAGCAGAACTATTTTTGGATTAACTTTACAGCAAAAAAGGAACGATGCAGCGATCGATGAAAATTTACTATCGAATGTGGTTACGAAAAACAAGGAGGTTGGTGATTTTCTTCATGAAAAAAAATGAAATAATCGAACTGTATCTAATCGCTTCATGTTTGACGTATTAGCTTTCAGATGAAGCGAAAAGAGATCTGATAATCGCAACAATTACGGTGAAATACACTCAAAGTAATTCAGTTTGCTATGTCAAAGGTGGTCAAGTAATTGGGGTAGGTGCTGGACAACAATCTCGTATCCACTGCACTCGTCTAGCTGGAGAAAAAGCGAACAATTGGTAAAATTAAATCGTTATCGAGTATTTAAAAATTTATAAACTATCTAAAAATTATAATCAATTTGAAGGTGGTTACGTCATCACCCGAATATACCTCAATTGAAATTCAAGAAAGGAGTCAAACGAGCTGAAATTTCAAACGCGATAGATTTTTACGTAACAGCAGATCAATCAAGTGGTAATTCATATTTTTTACTACTTGGAGAATTGAAAATTTCGTGAAATTTGCCATAATTTTTTTTTTTTCTAGTCACCAAAGAAGAATTGCAAGAATGGCAATCTTTCTTCGACGAAGCTCCAAAACCGCTCAGCCAAGAAGAGAAAAATAAATGGATATCGCAGTTGAACAACGTGGCCCTATCGTCGGATGCATTCTTCCCCTTCAGAGACAACGTAGATCGCGCCAAACAGGTATGAATAAAAACTGATCGATTGGGCTGCAATGAAAATCAAGTTTTTAACAAGTTGAATATTTACAGAGCGGTGTCAAATATATTGTTTGCCCTTCCGGATCAGTTATGGATCAAGCAGTCGTTGAAGCTTGTAATCAACACGGAATTGCTCTAATTCATACCAATTTACGTTTATTCCATCATTAAGATTATTCATTTGTACCGAGTACATAAAACAACCTGTAAACATTTTTTTTTTCATCATCGAAAAAAATGTTTGTTAATTTTTACGTTTTGTTTTGTTTAAAATTGAATTGAAAATAGATGGGTACCTTACTTCCTTCAATTGTTGAATAATTCCTTCGTTGAGTTCGCAAAAATGTCACCCGAGTAAAAATATAACAAAAATATATTGAAAGCTGATATTATCACAAATTCATCGGCCGTCTATAGGCTAATAATTCGTTGGAATCGTACAACGAATGAATAACACTATGCATGTATCTGAAAAAAAATAGTAAATTATCGTATTCCCTATTCTTGCATTCTGATATAGGCAAATCCACTAATTCGGAACAGTACTGATATATTTCATGAAGTGATTGGTGAATTGCTTCGATAGTGGCCAAGTACCACCTAGGACTACCTTTTTGATGACGCCAGAAATGCGATGGACGCGTTTGCAGTACCACACAAGGTAAATCTATTGAAATTAAAAATCGGATAAATCGATAGAGGAAAGAAATACGTACAACCGTGAGAAATCATGCTTACTTTTAAAACGGTTATTTATCGGTCTGCTTTGACGCCAGGTACCATCAACAAACAGAAGTCTAGTAAAAGGTAACTCGACTACGTAATCGCCAATTGTTAGTCTACCGAGTTCATGGCTGGGATCACTTTCGTTTTTCAGCCTGAAAGTTGATCATAATTAGGCATTAATTTTGAAATCGATCAATTATATTAAAAGATTTCGCTCACTATTACCTTACTGAGACAGGATGTGTTTCTAAATATTTTTTTATCGAGGTGGAATTTTTTCCAGGATAAATTAAAATGGTCTGTAACAAATTTTTATACATTAAGTAGTCAAAAAAGAGCGTTGGAAATTAAAAGTTGTGATTTACCTTCCCATCGTTGGGGTAACTAGGTACGTTATCAGGAAACTGGAACACTGAGACTTGATTAGGAGCGATTATGGCAGCATGAGCTGAAGTACTTTTGCCTTCTATTTCTTGACGATGTTTCACTACATCGATCTTGATAGGTAACTATAAAAAAATAAATACACGAATAAATATGAGAAAACAAGTAGACTAATATTCCACACCTCAAAAGAAATAATTTACCTGAATTTGAGGAACAACATCTTTGATTTCTTCCATAGGTATATAACAACTGTAACAGAAGAATTTCCTAGATTTCTTGCATTTCGGACAAAGGACTCGTTCTTTCACATCATTCAATATAGTCCATTTGCTGGAAATGTTGTATTCAGCAAAGGGATCCTGATCACATTCCATGACCTGTGAAAAATTGAAGTAAGATTGATTAATTTAATGCAAATTATAGATATTCTGTAGGAGGAAAAATTGATACGATCGTCGAGTAAAAACTAACTTCTGTCGAAACCGCATAAAGGCCATTTCTTAAGAAATAACGAAATTCCAAACTGAGCCAAACGTGAAAAAAGGTAGGAAAATGAGCAGATATCATCAGAAAAGTCATTTCTTTACCAACGAAAATAAATTTAGGCGATTTATAATCAGCAAGATGAGATTAAGTGGATAAGTGAAACATGATGAAAAAATCGATAGTATCTTTTTAAAAATAAATAAAAGCGATATTCAGTAGATACAGTAGATAGGCAAGCATTTAGAAACAATTTGTAAGAATTTGTTCGATAAAATCCAATACAAGAAAAATTGAAGACTGGATCGAAAACATCAGGTGTTTTGATTAAATGCACGTGTAAGGTGGTATTGGTAAGGTACAACTGGAGATATTTACCTTATCGATTACAAATAGAAAGGTGACAGTACCAAACGTAACGGGGACAATTTTTATGTTTTTCACACACAAGTACAGTCACAATTTATTCAATAATTTCAATAAATCCGAAACCAATTTTCCATAAACCAAGCAGAAAAGCAAACATTTTTCCATTTTTTCCGGGATTTCACACTGATAAAAAACTAAAAAAGTTTATTTACTTTGATAATGAATCGACCAATCAGAATATGAATTACACGTGGAAAAGCGCCCTCTGTTATTGCGTTCAAAGAAAAGAACTACTCTGAATGTTAATTTTTTTCTTTTTTTTCCCAGTTATATTTACTTGAATTATTTCTTAGTTTGGAGAATTTTTCTTCTTCAAATAGGAATTTTTCGCTTATTTCAGCGATACTTTTCCGTTTAAAGCAACATTCGACTGAAAAAACGAAAAAAATTGTCAAAGTTTCCCTTTCCAGCCGCTGCAAAATGGCGTAATCGTATATTACTCATAAGAACGATGACTACAGAATTTTCCATAGGCGTGTGAGTGACTTTTGTTATGATTTTATTATGAATAAGAATGAATAATTATCGTGATTAGATTATTCACCTTTCGTATTATTTCGTAGTTATTTGTTTTATTAGTAATGTGACTCTTATAATTAAAAGTAGTCCTATTCCAATTTCATCTACTTAATAGTTATAATGTTTGCAATATCAAAATAGAATTTTTAATTTTTGTGATACGGACATGTTTATTATTCTGCGAACCCAAACCGAACGAATGTAGTCATTAGAATTTCGTACGCGTCCACTTTTGCGAAAATATTTTCCTAATATAAACCATCGAAAATGGCGCACAACATGGGACTGACATCCTTGGACGATATAGACTTGAACGCGCTTAAGGTAAAACATTAATCTACTTATTTTAAATTATCTTAAATTGCATACGTATTACTCGTATGTATTACGTAGACACGGTACTACTCCTTGGGTGACAAAACTCTGCTGGGATATTGTGAATCGCAATCATGCATCTCATGATTTATCCGGCTTCATTCTATCTTTACATTTCGTTTCAATATTTTTCAAACATTGAGGGAATAGTGTCGCAATGTTATAGTTTTCACTTCAATAAAGAATAGCAACTAGGTTACCCAATAGTTAAACACTCATGTGTGAGGAAATCGAAACTTACAGAATCAGATGCTTTTGCTAATCGATTCGTATAAGTTTTACTAATGAAGTGGACTCGTAAATTTCAGGATCCTGCCGGAATATTCGAATTGATCGAAGTTGTCGGAAATGGTACTTATGGACAGGTCTATAAAGTAAGTATCGGTAATCGATTCGAGCGACTTTGTCATGGAATTCGTTTGTAATCGTGTTATTGGATGATTTTCAGGGAAGGCACACCAAAACTGGTCAACTGGCCGCCATTAAAGTTATGGATGTTACAGAGGTGAGTGCTTCTAATGCCGATTTACACTTTCGTTTAGATTCGTATCATTAATCGCGATCCATGTTATCATTTGCAGGACGAGGAAGAAGAAATTAAGTTAGAAATCAATGTGCTTAAGAAGGTAAAAGATTGGAACTATTGCATCAAATCTTTTGTACGTTTCGGGTACCTAATATGTAATTTTGCCTGCATTTACAGTACTCTAATCATCGTAATATCGCCACCTATTATGGAGCATTCATTAAAAAGAGTCCTCCTGGTAAAGACGATCAATTATGGTTGGTCATGGAATACTGTGGAGCCGGTTCGGTAACCGATTTAGTAAAATCGACAAAAGGCCAATCGCTTAAAGAAGAATGGATAGCTTACATTTGTAGAGAAATTCTACGTGGTCTTAGTTACCTTCACAGTAATAAAGTGATTCATCGAGATATCAAAGGACAAAATGTATTATTAACCGACAATGCAGAAGTCAAACTAGGTTTGTAAAATAAACTACCTCGTTGTATAGCTAAGACGGTAACTTTAACGTGTACGTTTAATTGCAGTTGATTTTGGAGTAAGCGCTCAATTAGACAGAACAATCGGCCGTCGAAATACCTTTATCGGTACGCCGTATTGGATGGCACCGGAAGTTATTGCTTGCGATGAAAATCCAGATGCCACGTACGATAATAGGAGCGATTTATGGAGCTTAGGTTTGTCAATTCGTTACGAATACGTTGATGGGGAAACAACCATCAGAATGATCTCATTTTATTGATTTTTTCCCCCCGTAGGTATTACTGCGTTAGAAATGGCTGAATCACAGCCGCCATTATGTGATCTGCATCCTATGAGAGCTTTGTTCTTGATTCCACGAAATCCACCACCACGCCTCAAGTCTAAAAAATGGGGAAAGAAATTCCACAGTAAGTGTACAATCGAACTAAACACCAATTACGATACGGTAATGATTCATCCGCGTGGCAACTAATACGTATTTACCGATAACTCTATCTCGTTTTCAGGTTTCATTGAAACCGTTCTGGTGAAAGATTATCATCAAAGGCCATATACTGAACATCTTTTGAAACATCCATTTATTCGAGATCAACCTACTGAACGACAAGTCCGAATTCAGTTGAAAGATCATATCGATCGTTGCAAGAAAAGGAAGCAGGAGAAAGGTAAAGGTACTTGTGTGTTTGTTTGTTCTTACATTACGTATTCTGGTGTTGGGTGTTCTCAAAGAACAAATTCGAAGCAACGATAACGAATTAGTGTTATCCTTATCTTTTCTCGCTTTTTATTTAGCTGATAAGGTAATGATATGTAAAAACACTTCCTCACTTTAATGTTTCCCCCCTTTTGCCCATCTTTCAATCGAGATATGATGACGTCATCAAATTTATCTCGCTTCTCATCGTCTAAAAATCTTTCCTGCTGCTTGATAAATTTTCCTGTGTAAATATTTGTTTTTGTTACGATAAAATTACGGATGATTTTTTTCATCGAAGCAGGGAAGTGGTGGTTTTCTTATTCGAAAGAATAAAAATAAGTAACGTTTCGTGAAATTATTCCCACAGAACGCGAAGATTATCGTTACAGCGGTTCGGAAAATGAAGAAGATGACGACCTGCCCGGTCCCGGAGAACCATCTTCCATTATTCAGGCTCCTGGAGACAACACGTTGCGAAGAAACTTCCAACAAATTCAAGTACTTGATTTGATGACTAATGTAGCAGATCTTCGTCCTTTTGTGCGACCGATTAATTGATAATTTTCGCCTCGCAGGAAGGTAAAGCGTTGTGTGCTCATATCGAATCAAAAGAATCAAAATATAAAGACAAAGATCGCGAAGAAATACCGGAGCCGGGTCCACCGGCGAGGCCTCCGATTAATCAACGTTTAATCGGTGAGTGTTTCATGCGGCCGATGGCGGTATATTTTCTAGATAACGATCGTCGTGCTTACAGTTGTTCCAGATCCTCACCCTCCGTCACGTCCACTGCCACCGACTCCTCAGCAAATGCATCAGCAGCCAATGGCTCAACGTAATTCGCATATGTATAAACCATCGGTAAGTTCGCCCTCGATAGGTATTCTATTGTGATTCATTACGTACGTGGGTTTATGGGGAAAGTAGGTATTAAAGAATTAGATCGAAGAATTGTCTTTTTAATGAGGCACGTTTTGAAAAAAAAAACGAGTATACTCTTTGGTCTCTTTTTCTTACTAATACGCACGTATTGTTGTTATTTTTTCACGTCTTTGGTAACCTACAGGATTCGCCTAGAAGACCAGAGGTTGGTAGTAGAGTTTTATGACTACCAAAGGGCAGTTTACTCGAGAGATGATTCTAACCACGGTCTTTGTTTTCGTCTTTGTTTAGGATTTAGACGTGTTGGCCGCTCAGTTGAACGACTTAGGCGTTAAACCGATAGAAAATGGCGCTGCCAAACAATCCAGCCACCATCATCATCATCCGACCAACATTCTTGACCCGTTGGACTCGTCCGACGAAGACGATGACGACGAAGAAGACGATAGCAGCGGAAACGTCGCAGCCAAATCGGGATTAGCGAAGAAAAGACAACCTAACGATGGAACTTTGTTGGCCAGCGATCCACCTAAACCTTTGTACGTGTTTGTAGTCTACTTCCTTGATCGTTTTTTTTTTTTTTTGAAACATTTCCTGTAATGATGTTTAATTATTTCTCTCCCTCTCCATATTCGTCGAGCCCCACAAAACCCTGATTGTTCGACGCGTAACGTCGTATTTCTTAATCGATGAAATTACCCTATAAATTGAGTTAATATTTGGTTAATTGGCTTATTCCAGCGGGGGGTCGGAGTTCAACTTTGTTGGATTTCACATGCCACATACCTCTAGTCTGTTACTTTTCGAAAGAATTTTCATCAGATTTATAGAGAGCTATTCTATTGGGTGAACTTTTTGAAAGTTCTGTTTCTCTTTGTTCTATCAACTCAAATTGTAAACGTTTGGGATGTTTTTACAGGTGGTTTTATTCTCGTATCGAGGGTCTGAAATTTTCCCAAACTTTCGGAAGTATTTTAGAATACGTCCTACCTATCTCCCCTCCATTCTTTTAAAATAACGAATTATTTTTTCTGCTGAAATAATTTATTTACTTCGCATTTCAGAATGGAATTTTCACCCTACAACCGCGCTCCGATGGACATGAACCCGCCATCCTCATCGTCCGCTATGCTACATCATGAAGGTACGTAAAACCCAGTCCTCGCCAACATTTTCTATATCGTTGCATCGCATTTCATATCCGCATATGCGACCTATTCCGGGCGCAAATATGCCCAGCCAGTGCTCGCTCTCGTCTAATCATCCTAATTCATTGGCCAATTCGGCGTAATTTACAGGTCATAGTTCGAACGCGAATAACGGCGGTCCGCCAAACCGGCCACTGCCGCCTACGCCAGACGAAGAAGAATCGATCGATCGTAACAGTACGTTGGTAATGCGACGTGTAAGTATTGTACGAGTACGAGAATCGCTCGTACCGGGCGAACAATGCAAAATTTATACCATTAAGGTGACGGTTCTTGACACGAGAGTGGGATTTAAGTAATAAGCCTCTTAATTACCACCTTTTTTTTTTTTTTTTTTTTTTTTTTTTTCAAACAAAGATTCGCGTTGTGCGACGAGGCTCGCATCGCGCGCATGTACAATTCAGTTGTACGTTGTAGTAATTTTGCACAGTCTAAGGAAACGGCGGTGGCGAAACCGGTGATGTAGTTTTTATAAAATGACTAACTTAGGCGAGTCTGGCGCATAGAGGAGGGGAGAGGGTGGTCGTTTGATTTGATTTGAAGTTCGACTAGCTGGTGGGGGTTTTCGATAGTGGACCGGGCACATTTTTAGGTAAAATTTTTGAAAATTTTCAGTACCTAATTATTTTGATTTTTTTACGTTTTTTAAATTTTTTGGGCAATTGAAAAATTGTTTTTTTTTTGGAAATTTTCGAATGTGAATTTATTTTTGATGATTTTTTCCAATTTTTTTTTTTATGTTTTGGCAATAATTAAAACTTTTTTAACAAGTCAAATTTTTTTTTTGAAAATTTTTGTTAATATATTTGAATGTTTAAAAAATTGGAAAAAAAAATAATTTCCAGTAAATTTGAAAAAAAATTATGAATTAAAAAAAAATAGTAATTTTTGAATGAACATTTTGGGTAATTTTGTTTCAATTTTTTTTCAGGTTTTCAATTTTTCAATTTTTCTGTTCTTACACAATTTTCAAATTTTTTTGGAGATTCTTGGTGAAGTGAAAAAAATTTTGAGGATTTTTTTTTTTAGTTTTTTTAATTGAAATTGAAAAAAAAAAATCGACTTTTTCTCAATTTTGGCCATTTATTGCAATTTTCAATGAGTTAAGAGATTTTCCAATTTTTTTTTGTGTAATTTTTTGAAATTGTTTGACATTTTTTGAACTTTTTTTGGGAAATTCCTTTTTTTTTGAAAATTGTCGAATGTGAATTAATTTTTAAGGTGGTTCTTCGCGTTATGAGGGGTTGCATAAGCAACAGGGGCACGTAATGTATTTTAAATGGGGCTGTTTCTGCAAGATTTTTCAAAAACGACTGAACGGAATTTGACAAATTTTGGATATGTTTCACAGAAAAGCATTCCTGACACCGCTACAGAGCCCTTTTTTCAAGTTTTAGCTTTCATGAAGAAAAAACAACATTTGAAAATCAGCTGAAAAATGGTCATTTTAAAAGGGCGATATTTCTCATTATATCGGAAAAATCAAAAAAAGGGCTCTGTAGCGAGGTTAGAAATG
>FIZT01028026.1:0-20033 GCA_900065295.1 Paracoccus marginatus | reverse complement strand
TTTTGTTTTGACCGCGTGGAGGTATGTCGCGTTTCCCACGAGCGCTCGTGGGAAGTACCTTAGTTGCGCGTGTTTCAGAAACTGCCCCCGCGCAGGGGTTAAATATGTACCGATCGCGCTGAAAATTTTTATGGGAGGTTTTCTCACGTAGTGGCACCAATCCACTGGGGGTCCGAAAAAAAATTCGAAATTTTTTTTTCCATCAAGTATAAGGGCCACCCTAGTATACACATAATACGTATTACTTTGATTTCATTTTATCGACATTTTTTGCCACGAAATTAAACCTGAAATTCAATTTTTGTTTATTTATTTTGAAATTTTTAAATTAAATTTTTTTTTTAATTTCATTTAAAATTCTATTATTTAATTATTTTCAAAAAATCACATTTTTCAATTTTTTTTTTTGCAAAACTATCGTAAAAATAATTTTTATAAAAATTATTTCATGTTTTAGTTTTTTCTCAATTTAAAAAAAAAAAGTTCAAACAAAAAAATTGAAAGTTAAATAAGCTCATAAACACAAATAACCAACTCTTGCACGAATCAATAAAAACAATCGTGTCGAGCAGTCGGTTTTTTACCGTCACTCGCATCTTTCCTAAAACAACAATAGCCAGCCTTATCCGTCGCGACCCACGGTGCATCATACTTGAACCGAATATCACTCCCACCAAGCCATCCATTGATCCAGAGTATTGCGTATGTGATATTTACACCCTGCAGTCAAATTTTGCCTTTCTACATCTCAAATATACAATCAGTAGGAAGCAACGGAAATGAGAAAAAAATCGCCAACATTAGCATATTATGAATCTGCATAAGGGTACCGCGGTACCTACTATGTATTTTAGTACCTACGATAATTACACGTTGCATGTGGTATAGAAGTATTACCTTTCATAAGTAAGTAATGTGTTTTTTGCAAATTACATCTCGTTATGAGGTGAGATTTCTACTGGTTTGATAAATATGCACACACGAGTAATAATAAATCATCTTGAAATTGCCAGTCAGTGAATAGAGTTGAACCATTACTTGAGAAAAATGTTCATCGATATATCTAATGGGTAGATACTTAGTAGATAGATACGTGCAGTTGAGGGTGGGAGAGAAAAGAACTGCATACATTTTCTTACCATGAGTAAATTTAGGTATTTTTCAACATTCATTACCTATAGGTAGGTAACCAGGTGCTCCAAAATTTTTAGTTTGGTCCAAAAAAAAAATATATACAAATTTTTAATCATTCAATTCGATGCTATTTTTTTTTTTAAATGAAAACATCGCTGATTTTCACACCAATAAAAACATTGGTCCACGTATATTGTCTTCATATGGCTGATTATAACCTAATCGAGACTTGCGGGTAATAGGTTTTGAACCGTGTTAGAAATTTGTACGCAAATGACTCAGCGTTCTTTACAGACTGGATTCATATTTACTTGCTAATACATATTTACTCCGTGAATAAATGCAACGAAACGTACCTAACTCGCAGTTAAATAATGGTCAAGGGCTTACGGTTATAAAAGAGGAAATAAGTAAAGTAAACATGTGGTCGCGAGAAATGAAACCGAAAGTGGAATTAGAAAGGCAACAGTTACAGAAATCCTACACAATAATATTTAGATTGCAGGCACATTCTCATAACATTTATTCGCTAGTTTCAATTTTATGGGATCGATAATTATTTTATTTCTAGAATGGCTGTTTTGGTCATCGATATTACGTATTTTATTAGCAGTAAATACTCTATTTACGTGAATCCAAAACCGAACGCATGAATCATTGATTTTTAATTCAGCAACACGAGCATTGCAAATCGAAGTGCATTGTAGGTGGAGATGTGCGCTCGTTGAATTGAAAATAAAACCGGTTAGAAATATACAGCATTGGTTTTTTATACTCGTAATATTTCATTATTTTGCCCGATTTTCTATACCGATTTGAGATTAAATGCCGTGTATAAATTGAACAGTGGTATCTTTTATGTAGGTACAAGTTTTACGCAATGGAGGTAAATATGTACCTACCAATGTTCCAAAGAAGCTACATATTTTTTTCTTTCAATTGATCAGTGACAAAAAAAAAACTAGGTACCTACCCATAAAAGTTACATACAACCTGTTTGAACTTCTGTAACTTTTTATGATGATACATATTTTTATGACTCGAGTTCTCGCGAGGATAATGAGAAACGTAAATCTTTATTTCAAACTTCACTGAAATTCACCTATCATAGTTCTATACTATCGTGGCAAGATTTATTTTTCAGATCGCGTGAATGAAAAACAATAGAAATTCTCAAATTAAAAGCATTGTTATAAGGTTTAACGCTTGCTCACGAAGAGCTGGTCTGTTAATTTTCATACTTGAATAAACAATACTACCACGTCACAATTTTTAATCTAGCTGAAAAGATTAAGATGAAAGATATTAATGATGTTTTAATGTAAGAAATGAAAAAAGTTGAATTCAGTACATACATACATAAACTTTTTGTCAGTCACTTGTTTTAGGGTCAGATGGCGGTCAAATTAATAACGCCAATTATTCATGCCAATGTTCGTGGCAACCCGCAATTTTTTACTAATGTTTTCAAATATCTTCGCTTGGTCAGCTGTTGTAGGCGGTTGTTCAATTAGCATACGAGATTCTGGTAAATTGCTAATAAAAATTACCCAGCTCGAAGTGGATATGTTTTTAATCATCGACGACGTAACGACGTTTGAATTCACTTTTTATAGGATTTATTTTATCCATCAATCGATCTATTGCCTAAATCGTTGCTTTTAAATGATACCCAACTTAATACATAAATTAGTACTAAATCAATACGACTATTTTTTAATGAGGATCGATTTCAGTAAATTGACTTGTCGTGTGTTTATTCGTATAGGCGTCACAGATGTCCTCACACTCCAGTTAATGAAGGCCCAATCATTACCTATGAAGATGAAACCACTACCAAAACATCGCTAACAAAAGAAGAATTCCAAGCATTTTCAACAGAAGAAATCACCAGACCAGTATTGCAGCGTCTTCATACAGAACTAGCACTGCCAAAAGATGAACCACTGCAAACACAGACTGATTACACGGTTCAGTTTCAACATAAATATGCCGAGAAACAAGAAGCGTAAGTTTTTCAAGCTGGGTTCTACAAATTCGCTGCGCCAAATGATTCGTCTGTTTGCTATATAGTCAGTACAATGTAATGTTTTAAAAATGGAAATTTTTTTCTATTTCAGAATTCACGTCCAAGACAATCTTCATTTAGAAGGAGAATATCATTTAGAACGTCGCGAAGACTTCACCGCTCTCTACGGTGAACGTGAAATCGTCAAACGACCCACCGATAACTTGAGGCTCGAAGGAGATTTCGAGAGACCAACAAAACCCGCCTTGTTACCAGCTGAACGTGCAAAACCCATCAAACCCTCTGATAATTTGAAACCTGAAGGCGACTTTGAGAGACCGGAACGTCAGAAGATAATTCCAGCCGACAGACCATCTCCAATAAAACCCGCTGATAATTTGAAACCCGAAGGTGAATTCGAACGACCAACTCCTGCCAAAGTGTTACCCAGTGAACGACCAAAACCCATCAAACCATCCGATAATTTGAAACCAGAAGGAGAATTTGAAAGACCTTCTCCATCAAAAGCCTTACCTGGTGAAAGACCAACACCCATTAAACCATCAGATAATTTACGACCAGAGGGAGATTTTGAACGGCCCAAGCCTACTGAGTTTAAACCCGCCGAACGACCAAAACAGAAAAAACCCGATGACAATTTACGCCCAGAAGGAGAATTTGAACGTCCCAAACCATCCCAGTTTTTGCCTGCGGAGAGACCGAAACAAAAGAAACCAGATGACAACTTACATCCTGAAGGTGAATTTGAGCGGCCTAAACCAAAAGAATTCATCCCTGCGGAAAGGCCAAAACAAAAAAAGCCAGATGATAACCTACATCCAGAAGGAGAGTTTGAACGACCTAAACCAAAACAATTTATTCCTGCTGAAAGACCAACACCTAAGAAACCCGAAGATAATTTACGCCCTGAAGGAGATTTCGAACGTCGTAAACCAGCAGAAGCTCCCACTGGCGAAAGGCCCCAGCCTATAAAACCTTCTGACAATCTTAAACCAGAAGGAGAATTTGAGCGTCCCATTAAAACAGCTCCTGGTATACCTGATCGTGCAGTTGTTGTCAAACCAGTAGATAATTTGAAACCAGAAGGTGAATTCTTTGGTCAACGAGTCATAACGGAAGAATTTCGACACACTGTTGGAGAACGCGCAGAAATTCACAGACATGTAGACAACTTAGTCTCTGGTGGTACATTTATAGGTAAGAATACTAATAGCTATACATTCAAATGTTTGAATCATCTTCCTCTTGAATTGTACTGATGATATTTCTTAATTTTATTAGCTGAAACCACCCAACAAACAGAATTCACTGGAGTGTTAGTAGAAAGACCAAAATTAATTCGAAGAAATACATTTACAAAATTAGAAGGGGACATAACCACAGAAACTACGAGCTCACTTGACTTTAGACAATATCAAAATGTAGAGAGAACCACACAAGTTCAAAGAAAACAAGACAGTATTATATTAGGCGATGAAACGTTCCAGGTACATGCATAAGTTGTGGTACTTCAACACTTGAATTAATATCATTCAATAAAACTCTTATTTTCTTGTTTTTCAGGTTACCACGCAAAATCGTGATGATTATCCTGAGAGGTGGGTTGTAAAACCAGAGAAGCCAAGGAAACATGTCGATAACCTACAAGTCACCGGGGAGTTCTACTCTTCTACCAGTACAAAAGAGGATTATCGCGCTTATCAAGATATTACAACAAAAGAAACGATTAAAAGACGACAAGACAACCTTATAACTGAGGGTACTATGATTTTAGAAACTTCTGCCATGACTGATTTTACTGAAAAAATACCCGAACGTGTGAAACCACAGAGACGAAAAACATGGACAAAACAAGATGGAGAACGATTCTTTGAAACCACATCTTCAGAAGAATTTAAAGCACACGTGAGTGAACGTGTATCAAAAGTTGTTCGACAAGACAATCTTAGGGTTGACACCAGTAAATTTGACAGCACTACTACAGCACAAGAATTTTACCAAGTACATGAGGCTGAAGAAAGAGTTAAACCTAAAAGGCCAAAAGATAATTTGAAACCAGAAGGTGACTTCGAAAGACCAGTGATCGAAGAAGTGGAAATGGTTAAACGTCCAGAGCCAATAAAGCCTAAAGATAATTTGAGGCCTGAAGGAGAATTTGAGAGACCTACACCCAAGAAAGTATTGCCAGCTGAGCGTCCTAAACCAGTTAAACCCGAAGACAACCTCAAACCTGAGGGTGACTTCGTTAAGCCCAGAAAAGAGAAATTTGTTCCCGCTGAACGAGTAAAGCCAGTCAAACCTGACGACAACCTAAAACCAGAAGGCGAATTTGATAGGCCAACAACTATTGAGTTTGTTCCAGCAGAAAGGCCAAAACCTGTCAAGCCAGGTGACAATCTCCGCCCAGAAGGAGATTTTGAAAGACCAAAACACGCTGAATTTGTCCCTGCTGAAAGACCAAAACCCATCAAGCCGGGTGACAATCTTCGCCCAGAAGGAGATTTCGAAAGACCAAAACAAGCTGAATTTGTCCCGGCCGAAAGGCCAAAACCTGTCAAGCCAGGTGACAATCTCCGCCCAGAAGGAGATTTTGAAAGACCAAAACACGCTGAATTTGTCCCTGCTGAAAGACCAAAACCCATCAAGCCGGGTGACAATCTTCGCCCAGAAGGAGATTTCGAAAGACCAAAACAAGCTGAATTTGTCCCGGCCGAAAGGCCAAAACCTGTCAAGCCAGGTGACAATCTCCGCCCAGAAGGAGATTTTGAAAGACCAAAACACGCTGAATTTATTCCCGCTGAAAGACCAAAACCCATCAAGCCGGGTGACAATCTTCGCCCAGAAGGAGATTTTGAAAGACCAAAACAAGCTGAATTTGTCCCAGCAGAAAGGCCAAAACCTGTCAAGCCCGGTGACAATCTCCGCCCAGAAGGAGATTTTGAAAGACCAAAACAAGCTGAATTTGTCCCAGCAGAAAGGCCAAAACCTGTCAAGCCAGGTGACAATCTCCGCCCAGAGGGAGATTTCGAAAGACCAAAACCAGCTGAATTTGTCCCAGCTGAAAGACCAAAACCCATCAAGCCAGGTGACAATCTTCGCCCAGAAGGAGATTTTGAAAGACCAAAACATGCCGAATTTATCCCGGCTGAAAGACCAAAACCTATCAAACCAGGTGACAATCTCCACCCAGAAGGAGATTTTGATAGACCAAAACACACTGAATTTGTTCCAGCTGAAAGACCAAAACCAATTAAACCTGGTGATAATCTTCGCCCTGAAGGAGATTTTGAGAGACCAAAACCAGCCGAATTTATTCCTGCAGAAAGGCCCAAACCAGTCAAACCAGACGATAATCTTAGACCAGAGGGTGATTTTGAGACACGAATGGTTTCAGAATTTGTTCCAGCCGAACGTCCTAGACCAGTGAAACCAAAAGATAACTTGAAACCAGAGGGTGAGTTTGAGAAACCTGAAGAAAAACCATTCCAGCCAGCTGAAAGACCTAAACCTGTAAAGCCTGTTGATAACTTGAAAAGTGAAGGGGAATTTGTGCAACGAGAAGTCACTGAGTTTATACTCACTGAACGACCTCTTCCAGTGAAACCAACTGATAATTTATACGTTGAAGGAGAATTTACCAAACGAGTAGAACAATGTTACATATCTGTCGAGAGACCAAAACCTGTTAAGCCTGTTGATAACTTGAAACCAGAAGGAGAATTTCAACAACCTGAAGAAATAGAATTTATTCCAGCAGAAAGACCCAAACCTGTGCGGCCAACTGATAACTTGAAACCAGAAGGAGACTTTGTTAGACGAGATGACGTAGAATTCATTTCTGTAGAACGTCCCAAGCCAATTAGGCCTACAGATAATTTGAAACCTGAAGGAGAATTCCAAATACCTGAAGAAGTTGAATTCATACCAGCAGAACGACCTAAGCCAATCAAACCCACTGATAATTTGAAACCAGAGGGAGATTTTGTCAAACGAAACGATGTTGAATTTATTCCTGCAGAAAGACCAAAACCTATAAAACCAACAGATAATTTGAAACCTGAGGGTGAATTTGAAAGACCAAAAGATGTAGAATTCATCCCCGTTGAGAGACCAAAACCAGTCAAACCAACAGACAACCTTAAACCGGAAGGTGAATTCCATAAGCCTGAAATTTGTGAATTTATCCCTGCTGAACGACCAAAACAAGTCAAACCTGGCGATAATCTCAAACCAGAAGGTGAATTTGAACGACCTAAACCAAAAGAATTTATTCCAGCTGAACGTCCTAAACCTGTTAAGCCTTCAGACAACCTTAAACCAGAAGGTGAATTTCATAAGCCTGAAATTTGCGAATTTATCCCCGCTGAACGACCAAAACAAGTCAAACCTGGCGATAATCTCAAACCAGAAGGTGAATTTGAACGACCTAAACCAAAAGAATTTATTCCAGCTGAACGTCCTAAACCTGTTAAGCCTTCAGACAACCTCAAACCAGAAGGTGAATTTCATAAGCCTGAAATTTGTGAATTTATCCCTGCTGAACGACCAAAACAAGTCAAACCTGGCGATAATCTCAAACCTGAAGGCGAATTTGAACGACCTAAGCCAAAAGAATTTGTTCCAGCTGAACGTCCTAAACCAGTCAAGCCATCTGACAACCTTAAACCAGAAGGTGAATTCCATAAGTCTGAGGTTTGCGAATTTATCCCTGCAGAGCGACCAAAACAAATTAAACCAAGTGATAATTTGAAACCAGAAGGCAAGTTTGAAAGACCTAAGCCAACAGAATTTAAGCCTGCAGAAAAAGTAACAATTGTGAAACACGAAGACAATTTAAAAAGCGAGGGCGTATTTGAAAGTCGTGTCATCACTGAATTTATACCCGCAGAAAGGCCTAAACCAATCAAGCCATGCGATAACTTAAGACCAGAAGGAGAATTTGAAAGACCAACAGAAACTGAATTTGTACCCGCTGAGAAAACAACAATTATACGTCATACAGACAACCTTAAAACCGAAGGTGTTTTCGAGGGTAGACGAATTGTGAACAAATATGTTCGTGCTGAAGTTCCTGCGCCAATTAAGCCAACAGATAATCTGAAACCTGAAGGAAAATTAGAAGTTCCAGAAAAGCCCAAATTCGTTCCCGCAGAAAGAGCTACTATTATACGACACGAGGATAATTTACACACAGAAGAGGGAATTTTCGAAAACAGAGTGGTAGAGGAATTTATTCGAGCTGAAATTCGAAAGCCTGTTAAACCTGTCGATAATTTAAAATCTGAAGGAGATTTTGAGAAACCAAAAGAAGTTGAATTTGTGCCAGCTGAGCGTCCCAAACTAATCAAACCATGCGATAATCTTAAACCTGAAGGAGAATTTGAAAAGCCAAAGGAAGTCGAGTTTGTACCAGCTGAACGTCCTAAACCAATTAAACCCACCGATAATCTTAAACCTGAAGGAGAATTTGAGAAGCCAAAAGAGGTCGAATTCGTACCAGCAGAACGTCCAAAACCAATTAAACCCACTGACAACCTTAAACCTGAAGGAGAATTTGAAAAGCCCAAAACTAGTCACTTTGTTCCAGCTGAACGGCCAAAGCAAGTGAAACCAGATGATAATCTCCGACCAGAAGGCGATTTTGAAAGACCTAAACCAAAACAATTTGTGCCAGCAGAAAGGCCAAAACCCATTAAACCTGCTGATAACCTCCATCCAGAGGGCGAATTTGAAAAACCTCTCCAAACCGCATTTATTCCGGGAGAGAAACCCAAGCCAGTCAAGCCCAGTGATAATCTAAAACCTGAAGGTGACTTTGAAAGACCTAAACCAGCTCAATTTGTCCCTGCAGAAAGGCCTAAGCAAAAGAAACCAAACGATAATCTTCGACCAGAAGGTGAATTTGAAAGACCTAAACCAGGTCAATTCGTTCCAGCAGAAAAACCCAAACAAATAAAACCTGACGATAATCTTCGACCAGAGGGAGAATTCGAAAGACCCAAACCAAAAGAGTTCATTCCAGCTGAACGACCTAAACAGAAAAAGCCTAGTGACAATCTTCGACCAGAGGGTGAATTTGAACGGCCCAAGCCTTCTCAATTCAAGCCAGCAGAAAGGCCAAAACAGAAAAAACCTTGCGATAATTTACATCCCGAAGGTGAATTTGAACGCCCCAAGCCAAAAGATTTTATACCTGCTGAAAAACCTAAACAAATTAAACCTGGAGATAATCTACGACCAGAGGGTGATTTTGATAGGCCCACGAAACCACAATTTGTACCTGGTGAAAGACCAAAACCTGTCAAACATCATGATAATTTAAAACCAGAAGGAGATTTTGAAAAACGTAAACCATCTGGCTTCACTCCTGCAGAGAGACCAAAACCAATTAAACCAGGTGACAATTTACGCCCTGAAGGAGAGTTTGAGAAACCTAAGCCTGCTAAATTTGTACCAGCAGAACGTCCAAAACAAGTTAAGCCTTCTGATAATTTGAAGCCAGAAGGAGATTTCGAAAGACCAAAATCTACTAAATTTGTACCATCTGAAAGACCTAAACCTGTTAAGCCTTCTGATAATTTGAAGCCAGAAGGAGATTTTGAAAGGCCAAAATCTACTAAATTCGTACCATCTGAAAGACCTAAACCGGTTAAACCTACGGATAATTTGAAACCTGAAGGTGTATTCCATAAACCTCAAGAAACCTCCTTCGTGCCGGCTGAAAGACCTAAACCGATAATACACACTGATAACCTTCGTATGGAGGGAGAATTCACAAAACGCGAAAGAACCGACACATTTACAGCCGTGGTTGAAGCTGAAAGACGTAAACCAATAAGGCATACTGATAATCTTCGCATGGAAGGAGAATTTACAAAACATGTCAAAACAGAGGTCGTTAAGCCGGTCGTTGAAGAACGGCCGAAGATGATTAAACACACAGACAATCTTCGAATGGAAGGAGAATTCACAAAACGAGTGAAATCCGAAACAGTTTCACAACAAATTATTGAAAAATCCAAACCAATCAAACCCATAGATAATTTACGAATTGAAGGCGAACGCATCACTCAGCATATTGCTCATCAACAGAAAGTAACGACGACAGCGGAACGCCATACCGCAATAAGACAAACAGATAATTTACGAATGGAGGGAACCTTCGAAGGAAGAGTTAGAAGCACTGATCAAACTCTTGTCGCAGAGCGAGCAATGGTAATCAAACCTAAAGACAATCTACGTCCTGAAGGAGACTTTGTTAGACGTCCTGTCCAAAATGTGCAAGTACAAACCGAACGCGTACAGGTTGTCAAACAACAAGATAATTTGAAAATGGAAGGACACTTCGAGACCAGAAAGAAGAGCGAAGCCTTCTTCATCTCTGCCGAGAAAGTAATTCCAAAAAGACCACAGAGCACATTGAAACCAGAAGGACCTATGATGATAGAACCCAGACAAGATTTCACATCAATTCAAAGCGACAGGGTCACCGCTATAAGACCCAGAGATAATCTAAAGGTTGAGGGAGAATTTATAAAACGTGTAGTCGGAGTTGAACAACGCACAACTCAACAAACAGTCAACACCTCCGAACGCATAACGCAACAAACCGTCGGCGCCATTGAACGCACCAGAATCATAAAACAAGAAGACAATCTTCGCATCGGTAAAACCGATTCCAACAAAGTTGACCTCTCCAAACTGAGACTCACCAACGATAATAAATTCAATACAATCACCTTAAAAGACAATCGTAGTCAAATTAGAGAAAACATTCAGATGTCCCATCGCGAAAGTGAAATTCAACGCAATGAAATTATCCGCCAAGAACAAATCAGAAGACAAACCGAAGGATACACCAGAGTCGAAAAAAGTCACACCGAGGCTAAACAAACCGAAATGTCATCCCTAGACAGAAGAATTCTCGACAGTAGCGCGAGGAATGAAACCCTACACAGCAGAAAAATCTTGAGCGATTCTCAAACTGCAAGCTCAAGAACTCAGAACTTGAACGGTTATCAATCGGAGACAACACACGTGCAAAAAGAAATTCGAAGTACCGGCGCTGAACAAACAAAATTAAATCTCGATCACATCGCTCAAAGACTGCAAGATGTAAATCGATATATAGAAAAAGGCAATACTCAAGATACATCAAGTCGAATAATCAATAGCAGTTCTACCAACCGAAACCTCGGCACGAGCTCAATCATTGGACAAACATCGTGTACTTCTTCGGAAACTAGATCTTCCGGTAGCAACCGCATAATCAGCGGCCAAACAACGCAAAATATCGGAAGTACAACTTCGACCAGTCGCACGATAGTAGACGAGAAAAGTTCTCAGGGGCAAACCGGCGCTAAAATAAACATATCTCCAGCAGTCAGCAGTACCAGCCGAGTCGACGGCCAATGTTTAAGTCGTTCCAATAATCTGGGCTCTCAAAATGCCACGCACGAATTCATTTCAAAAACGTACATTTCTGGTCAAAACCAACCAACCACCAGTCAAGTTATTCGCACAATAGCCGGCCAAACAGTTCAAGATTCGAAAAATCTACAATCAGGATCTCAATCATCGCACACCGAAAGAATATCAAAAGAGAGCTCATCCAGCACATACCATCGCAAAAATTTAATAAGTTCAACATCCGAAGACGTCAGTAATTCCGTCTTACATAGGAAAGGAATGGTCGTCAACGTACCCGAACCAGGTATCCACGCCATCTCCACTACCGCTGCCGTTCAACGTAAAAGCATTCAAAATATCGATGGTCAATTTAGCTCTCAACAACAATCTGATCGCAAAAGTCTGAGTTCACTTCACAGGCAAGGAGTTTCTGACAGCCACGCTCACAGTACTCATACGTATAATAGAAGGCAAAACGACAACTTAGCCGTTGGTACATCGGGGCACTTTGTTAACGAATCTGAGTCCCGAAGTTACGGTAGTTTCACCGAATCGCAAAGGGTGAAAACAGTTAAAAGCTACAACACTTCGCAGATAAGTTTTGGAGCCGATTACTCCAAACAAAATGTGCATTCGTCTTATCGCA
The DNA here is from genome assembly GCA_900065295.1 of Paracoccus marginatus. Lineage (NCBI taxonomy): Eukaryota > Metazoa > Arthropoda > Insecta > Hemiptera > Pseudococcidae > Paracoccus > Paracoccus marginatus. The sequence continues at coordinate 7,815 of FIZT01028026.1, read as the reverse complement.
AAGAATTCACGCCACGGGTGACGGGTCCATGCCCTGCAGCATCGATAGTTACCAATCAAGCACCAACTGCTTTCAAGCATACCAGAGATACTAAATCACACAAATTTTATACGTCTAGCGAAAGTAATTCGCAAAGTACTTCGAAGTAAAATTTATACATATATAATAGTTCATTTGCTCATGTTTTATGTTATTTTTTCAAAAATAATTTAAAATGTTGATGTACGTATTATTACGATAGTATTTGAAATGAAAAAAAAAAATTACATATGGGAAAATCCCATTTCAAATGTGATAATTTTTTTTAAAAATACCTTCATCGATTTTATTATTATTTAGTTGTTTACTTTCACTAACAAAAAATTTACGTACACGATGCGACAACCGATGAGTTGTTTTTTCTCGATTATAAAAAATGTGCCTATTTATGAATATTTATAATTTTTTTCCTTTGTTATTAACCGTACAATTTAAATTGCTTTTTCTAATATATGTTAATTATTGATTTTGTTGTCAATTGTTTTTTTTGAAAAAAATGAACACAGCAGTTTTCTCTAACGAATCAGAGGCGTATTTACCAATAGGCAATATAGGCAATGCTTTTGGGCGCAACACTTTTGAGAGCAACAGTTGAGGGAAAAAAACTGAAAAAAGTATATTATTCCCAAGTCCAAATTGCCATTTTTTGTAAATTTTTCTTGAAATTTTTGCCCTCGCTTTGCTCGGGCTGTATCGTGCTTCGATTTTAGGATATAGGTTTACCCACATAGTAAAAATTACTTCAAAAATGACCTATTGGGGCTCAAAATCTCCATCCCCTCAAAAATAGTCCATTCCGCCCATGTTCAATCGAAAAATTAGTAAAATCGTGTACGTCACTCCCCCCTCCCAAAAAATGCTTTGCCACGCCACTGCCTATTTTATGTTTCTTGAATCATTCAATTTGGGGGGGGGGAGGGGGGGGCGGCGGCGGCGGCGTCATATTTGATTGCCCAAGGGCGCCGAAAACCAAAATACGCCTCTGAACGAACTTACAATAGGCATTTAAAATCGAGATGAAATAATAAATACACAGAGTAAATCCAAACATACCTTCAATTTTCAGCGAAAAATTTTTCTTCATTCAATGGTAGAAGGTGGGTATCCATATTTTCATGGCAAAGTTATCGCAGGAAAAAACTTTGACCCGAAGGTGGCGACATCGTAGACATATTCGAATGGAACAACAAAATAAAACATTAAAAATTGAAAATTCTGTACTCAAAAGGAATTATGAAAAGTTACCCTTGACATGGATTTGAGCAAAATATTCATTTTCTTAAATTCTGCAAGCTGCTGAATTGAACTTTCAAGTCTTGACACTTCAAACATCGCCTAAACCTCATCGTTTTTGCCAGGTACCTACTCAATAAAACAGAACAAGTTAAATGAAGAATTATCAAAAAAGGTAAGTATAATATCTAGATCTACTTGAATAAAAATTAGTAGAATACTACTCATGTATCTACCTTCACATCACTCCACCGATTAGCGATGAATATCTTCCGGTCTCTCCCCCCCCCCCCGGGTTAGTTTCATTGAAATTTGAAACCAAGTTTTTAAAACCTCCAAAGTCAATCGATTTTTTACGATGAAGAAATACCACAGACACCCCTTCTCAACCTTGTTGCATAAAATACCTTTCACGGCTGCTTTCAATAAAATAAGTCACCCCAATAAAAAAAAATAGCCTACGAGAGAACGAAATAATAAAAAAGAATAACTAAAACAATTCAATATTTATTTATAAAAACGAAAATTAACAAATTAAAAGATGAATAAAAATTATAAAAATAAGTAACCACTGCACATTGCGTAAGATTGTGAAATTCGTATCGTTGACTGAAAATAGTATACCAATGATTTCAAAGTGTGTTGTGTAATCAAACGCGATGCGTATAACATTCTCATGGCGATGTATTATCGAAGAAATACACTTTACAACAAAGTACTATACAGACAAAAAAAAAAAAAAAGATATTACCCTCTTGATTATATAACTTTAAGAACACACCGACGAATAGGATTAAGTATTTTTGATATGAATTCCTTCAGTTATTACAATATTATTAAAAAAACAAAAGCATTCAACTTGTGAACAATGAACCTTTATTTCAGAACGAAATCGGTTTGCCTTTAGTTTTATTAGCAACATAGGCAGTAAATTTCCTCAAAAATCGTGGATATTCTCGTTTGTATACCATACGTAACCCTGACGAAGGCACCCATCCACCGGGATTGACTACAAAAAATAAAAATAAGAAAAGATATAATTTGTTTGTTAGCAATAAAATAATTATTGTAAACAAAAACAAAAAATGCTACTTACCAACAGAACAATAGGTAATTTTACAAGCTATTTCGTTTCGGTCAAGTTGCGACACATCTTTAGAAGTATTTAAAATGATAGTCTGGCACATTAAACATACCGTCATATGAATTCTAACGAACTTGCTCGCATTTGGCTACAAATAAATGAGCGATAATGTTTAGTAAAGAGAAAAATCGTTTCAACGATGTCAACAATACGATCAACTTACAGGATGCGATTTAACATCTGTGGAATGATTCACGACAACCCAAGAATCATATACGGATTTATCATCTTCTTCGTCATTTGGTACTTGACGCATGTGCGACCAAAACACAGCGTCTCGTTGGGCTGTAGGCCATACTCGTTTATGGATTTGATGAAAAATAATCGTATCGTCTGATAATTTTTCCAAAACTTTCATGCCGTTTGCTTCCAAAGTAGCTGAAATGACAACGTTTCGTCAAGTTCATTCGGTTAACAAATCATTCGTTAGGGTTTCTGTGATATTGCATAAACAGTACGTACTTTCCCATTCGTAACGAAATTCTGGTTTGAAAAAATAGTTACAAATTTCATAAGCTGTAAATCCGTGGACAAAATGACATGCTTTTAGTGGATCGATAACCAAACCGTTAACTTCTTCTTCTCTTCGATACATTTTCATTTCTCCTTCTTCGGCGAATAATTGCCAAGCATCGCGACCAATACCCATTCGTGCGTATTGAACTTGTTGCATGGTAATCTTATCAATCTAGATCAATTCAAAGTTGTTTTTTTTTTTTTCAACAACCGACGTTGAATAATTTAGTTTGGTTGGTATGTAGGTATGTACTTATATTTTTAGACGTCTTGTACATATTTGCATATCAAATAGCTCAACTCATTTCAATTTTTCATCGTATTTGTTTTTAAAAAATTAATAAATGATGGAAACAAAAATTGCAAACGATTAGGTAAGCTCAAATGAAGAAATGAAAATTATTTTTTTCAAAGATCAGGTCTAAAAAATGAAAATACATAATCTTTTACCAGAACATCGACGGTACTTCTAACATTATTCTACAATACTATTTCCCCCTTCCTTGCGAATGAACGTTACTCGAGTAGATTTCGAAATCAATAATTCAATAATAATACTGGTATTTACCTCAGCAGAGAGCTGATGTTCCAAATGATTGATTTTCGGTACAGTTTCGGTTTCATTTTCATTTTCATCCGGTTTCGTTGCTTTATTCTCACCAGCTTCTAAACTTGGTTCAACGGCATCGTAAAATTCATCTTCATGAGTGGGCCGAATCTGCGAAAACATAATATCTCACGTTACACGTCGCCAAAAAGGTTTGCAATTCTACGACTTTTACGCGGAAATACCAACATATTACGCGACAGAGAAATTTTAGCAACGAGAGAAAAAACTGCAGCGAGCCGATTATCGCTGTGTTTATTTATAAACCGTATACAATGTTTACTGATCGACATCAGTTAAACGCAGAGTGGTAATTCAGATGCATTACTTACACAGTGACAAAAAACGAGAAAAGGCAATGGTCAAGGTGCGCTGATAATTAAAATCGTACACGTTCAGTACCCGCGAAACATAACATACACATATGCACATCGATATTTATCTTCTAGATATCTATGTACATGCACGTAAATATTTCCTATACAAACCTCGTTTTCAACTGTCGGTGTAGAGTTGTTACATGTCACTTGGGTTCTGTACATTTCCTCCATTTGTATCCGTTTTTCGGTTTCTTGCTCAATACATTTAACAAACGAATCTTCTTGTAAACTAATCAGATTGATGCAGTTGTGTAGTACGTCGCTGATATTGTGAACGGTTGCCTTACATGTCATTACATCTACTTTGAAATCTACTAATTCCTCATCTTTTCCGTCTGCAACACGCGTAGAAATTATCATTACTATTATTCTATTATTTTCGTTCGTTCATAATGATTCATATCGTCACGATAAGATAAGCAAAACAAAGACGTACCATTTGGAGGAACGATTCGTTTTTCAAAGTGTTGCTGTAGGTTATCAACTTGCCTACAAAGCGAATCTTTCAGCGTATCGATTTCGGTAAGTTTGGATTTTAATTCTGTAAAGAAAAGTAAATTATTTAAAGCTTCATCGTCGAAAAATTTACGTACACACTAAGGTATATTAGATTTAATTTCATTTTATTTACCAGAAGATTTTTGGAACGTTAGAGACGAACTGGAGGAACCCGTGGAAAGTGTATTCGACTGTAGTGACGCAATACTTCCATGTCTTATCAAATTATTCTCGCTATTGTATCCAGAATCAGCTCTTTGCTAGAATAATAAAATATTCATATCGTCGATAAAAATAATACTTTTAAACAATTGTATCGTAACAATTGAGATAAAACAAGCCAAGTACTTCGCCGCTTTACGATGCGATGGCCTTCGTTAACAGTACAAATTACGAATATTAATAAAGACAAACACATTCGTCGCAAATTTTTTTTATAAATAAGATTTTAAAGCAAACACGTTTCGACAGAACAACAAATTACGATCGAATCTCGCACCATTCTGGTATTTCGATTGCGAACCAAACACCCAACGGGCATTCAACAGATAGTGCCTTATCTAAAATAATAGGTACACTGAGATTTTAACGATTTTAGGTATAACAGTGAAAGTACCTGATATCCTATTAAATTAAAGTGAAGTAAAAACAAAATCACGAACGAAATTCATCACGATACGTTCAACGTATCACGAAACTAATGCGACCCTCTTTAAAAAATTACTTACCGATTGAAAAAAAAAAAAAAAAATTACATCGCAAAAAATCGATACGTGAGATTACTTGTTAAAGAACGAGTATCATTATCGTCGGGTAATTAGAACGAAATCAATTTATATTTCACAACGTACACGAAATCGGTAAGTATAGTAAGTAATTCATTTTTAAACGTACGATAGACATGCACGAAGAGCTATTTGTTTCAACACTAAATCGGTACTGTACTTCAAAGTTCATTCTACTAGGTTGTGTTGCGTAAACGATAATGAAAGTTATTCAGCTTTTTTCAACGAATAGAGCGTGGCGCCGATAAAAAGATTTTTCGTTGAAAATTGGAAGTTTTGCAAATATTAAATCAGCTGATTTCTTACGAGATGGCGTTAAAATGAATTTATTGTTCGAGGAAAACCCGCGAATTTTCTATTTTATCGTCTATAATCCGAACCATTTCAATAATGCCTTCTAGTTTAAATTTATGGATTCGTTTTATATTCCACTTACTGCGTATATCAACAAAATTAATTTCAATAGTACTGCGTGTAATTGCGTATTCTAAGCACGTTTCAAATAATTTTTGAATCGGTGTAAGAAAAAGTAGAGAGGAAAATAAAAGGGACAATTAGTTACTGGGGAGGTTCAGCCCTACCGCGAAATCCAGTGAAAAACAAACATTACATAAGAAAACTTGAAACTAATTTCAAGAGGGATAAATCAAGAAGTAACAATATTCGAGATTTTGAGATAGTACCTACGAAAAATTCGACCAATTTCAAAATTTCAATACAAACATTCTCAGAAATACATTAAGCAAATTTTACTTGGCTTTATTCCAACGTGACGTCGTTTGAAACGTTTGATCGCAACTAATTCAAAACGTACGAAATGAATGATCAAACCCACATTTTTTTACAATCATTAATACCGAGCATCGATCACACTTTCACGTAGAAAAGCCAACTGCGTTGGAAAAAACTAAAACATTTATAAAGTTTTATGAAAAAAACTGTATGAGATGGAGATTTGTTGGAATTCGTGTTCAATTATCTCAACGATCATCTTTATGAGTCATCAATTGAGCTCGTTAACATCTCTAAAAATGATGTGGGCGAGAAAAAGTTTTAGTAATAAGTTATATCGGGGTTCATTATTATCACAACAGGAAAATCAACTAGTTCCTATCAGAAGCACAGTAGTTCGTACAAGATCCATCGTGACATGACATACAACAAGATACAGAGGTATACCGTACTAAACTCAAGTAGTGCGATAAAATATGTAAATGATGAGCGAACCTTTGATGCTGTCAAAGCCTGCAGCCACTGCTCTTTTTCTTCTGTTGTATCAGCTCGCAAATACCAGGCGCAATCATTCACTGCTACATCAAATCTGCATGGATCGAATTCATGAGCCTGTAGAGAAAATAATAATTTCAAACACTTGTCAGACATAACACATGGAGATACCAGGTATCACAGCTACATAGTAGAAGTTCTCGGCAAAATTACAAGTTATACCATCGTGTAAATAGATTCGCCCACAACCCAAGCGCGTTTTTTCATTCCTATCGTTGCATAACGAATTCAACCCAAACAATAAATACTTATAGTTTAATAAAAAAGCAAAATCACCGGTTTTGCACGATAATTACCTTTATGTAAGCTTTTAATAAGCTAATAGCACCCCTACATCCACACTCGGCTTCATTTTGAGTTTTATAGTAAGATAAGGCTCCATTCTTCAAAACAATCCACCTCTTTTGCCAGCCATGAATATAGTTAGTCCATTTATTCAAGTAACCTTGCAATTCAGGATACTTAATTTTCGTATCGACGTCTTCTTCTTCATCACTAATGGTACTTGTCCCATTCTCAGCCATTATTCTATACACCAGTTTAATAATTACATACGTTAAGTACTGTAATGAAGATATAGAAAGAAAGCGTTAGCTACATAAGAAAAACCGCAACATGAAGGCTAGAAAAGCATTTATGTGAACGCAAGACGAAGTTCAATTAATTTCACTATGCACATACCGTAAGATAACACTGATAACTGATAAAATATTTTACCTTACTCCGCTCTGTAGGCTGACTCAGAAAAGGGACGATAATGAATTATGAACACGGAAATGTTGGCAGATATTACGAAAACTACATCTAAGTCTCATATAGTTTTCGCTGGTTTAGAAGAAACAAAATAATCACTCTATTATTCTAATCTGACGTAACACAACGCATTACAAGTTGAATTTTTTGTATTCGTCAACTCGTATGATACATTGTAGGTACACGCTGATATCATTCATAATAATGAGTCATCGATAGAAATTAACATGATTTCAATTAGAAGAATAATTAATTATGTTGTTTTAATATTTCACTTGAAAATTAGAAGTTGACTGAATAACTCCGAAAAAATGAGAAGAAAACGGGTACTAACACTAAAACTTAGACAAAAAGTTCACAAATTAATGCCCGACGTTAATGGGCATACGTTGTGATTATGCCTTTATTCGTGTGACGGTGTGATCCTGTCCCACTTCTATCTAGATCGAGCGTAAGCTGGCGGCTCTGGCGGCATCTTTTTTTTTCGCAACATAACACGCTGTAACGCAACGTTGTAAAACTTGCATTGTTTTACACACTTTCAGTATTACCTACATTACTTTGTTTATAATT